>VZSE01005680.1:427311-603115 GCA_013398275.1 Promerops cafer
AAAAAAAAAAAAAAAAAAAGAGACTATCTGTGACTAATATTTTAATCCACTGCCCTGGAAAATTCCCTGTGCATGATTTGAGCTGTTGCACAGCAGGCTGACTGCAGATATTGCACCTCTGTGCTTCTCAGAGTCCTATTGGATCTATTTAGGAGACCTTCTGTAAAGGTTGGTGCATGTGGGAAAGGTATTATCAGTTTTTCATTGCAATTTCACTAACAATGAGTGTGAAACCAGAGAACATTAAGCAAGGGATAAAGACAAAATATGTGGATAAGAACGAAACCCTATAAACATTGAAGAGAAACAAGCTAACGCATAGACCTATCTATCTTACAGAATACACCTTATGTTTTCCCAAATTTTCACAGTTCCCTTGAGCATCATAACATATGTCTTGTTCAAAGCTTTGCTTTAGAGCAAAGAGGTCCCTATTTGTATTTACTTTATTTTGCATACAGAATAAGCAATAGAATGAATTTCAGGAACTTACTGAACCAATCCTGTTGGAACAAGTGATTGAGTTACCAATTTCATTAATGGAGACAGGTTGCCAGAGCCAAAGGAGTGAGAGGCTGTATTCCTTAGAGTAAGATGAAGCATTTTCTTAAGTGAATTTGGACAACAGTAAAGAATGACACAGGAATTAGTATTATACCTCTCTAAAGTGGTCTTGAAAAACTTCTTAGGAATTTAGTCACCTCTGATATATCCAAGTCTCTGAAAAAGACTTCTGTGCTCATCACTGGACCTGAGAAAGCACATGAAAGGAAAAAAAATCATAATATGGGTTTGTTTTAAATGCTACAGTGAAACATTTTTGGATATGTGTTCTCTGAAATCAGAGAAAGCATAAATGTCCAATGTGTATGAACAAGCATTTTTCACACAGTATTGAAGAGCAGACATACAGCTCATCTGAACAATTAAAATTACATGAAATATCTGTGTCCATTGTGCAGGTCTGCCAAAGTCCTTGTAATGTGTCTCCCTTTGCTCCTACTTCTCACTTAGCTAACACACGTTTTGAATACGTACAATGGGGCTCCTGCCTGCTAAACGGGCTTTAAGCAATCTTCCTTGGCAAAACATCCAAAGCAAAAGAGTGTGGAAGAGCGATTAATCTGACGGACTTTTCATGCCCCCTGGTGGAAAAGCCTCAGAGCAGCCGTGAGGCTTTCCTGCAGCAAGGTCTGCAAACGGACGTGTGGGTCTGGAGACGCAGCTGAGCCGCATTCTCATTCGAGGCACTTCGCTACTATCGGGGTACAGCCCAGGAATAAGAACACACAAGATCCCAAGTTACAAATGAGCACCTGGACTCATTTAAGTGCTGCTAGCATGATGTACATTGCTCATACAGTATAAATTGCTGGCCTGAAATGTTTTGCAGGCAAGTGATGCCAAGCTCTTAATATATATAAAATGAACTCTAGTAACTTAAGCAAAATAATCACAATTTTCCCCACTGTCTTTCCAGGATTTCAATCTGGAGGGTTTTGAAGGATACACAATACCTTGTTACAAACCATATAATGTTTTAAAAAGTATCCTACTGACAACCTTGGCTAACATTGTATCTTCTATCTAGATTACTTCAATATGTCATGTCCATATCACACCATTCTGTCCATGGTCCCAAAGCCAAGGATTTTTGTCTTGTCCAACCTTTCCATCTGGAAGTAATGAGCTTAATATTCTGGCTCTACCCCCATAAAAGCTATGTCACAAAAAAGTAGCAGTCTTACGAACTGTTGTATACCCTGAAGACAAATTTGAGATCCACGCAGCCTCTCAAAGTTCTACTCAGATTAATTTAAAGACAAGTTTTCCACTCTACTCCCACAGGACCTACAGCATACCACAAGACTGAGAGCCATTTGACAACCATTTATGCTTAAATCCTGTCCTAGACCTGTCAAAGAACTCTGCTTAACAGATAGTGGAGGACTAGGACCGTCCTTTGGGGAAAAACACATCGTGTTATAAGATCTGCTCTTACAATGGCTGTTCTTTTGGTAGCAATTCCTCCCCAAGCTAAAGCAGAGGAAACAGAAGTTCTTTGTTTTCACATCTTTTCTTGTCTTGTGTAAAGTGAATGCAAGCTCTTCTCTGTCTCATTACATGTACAGAGCAAACAGCCATGCAGGTTGCAGCTCAATATCCATCAGCTCAAGCCTGAGCTCTGACTGCACATTCATCAGCACAGCCTGGTGCCCGAGAGCATCATCAGGGCTCCCTTCACTGCTGCTGTGTGAGGCAGTGAGACCTGTTCTGAGGAGGATCTGCTTTAAATCTCTTTTCTTTGCATATTCTCTCTTTTATCACAGCCGGAGAAGAGTGGGACATCAGTCTGAGCTGAGGGTTTACAAATGATGTCCTAAGAAATATCAAGAGTTACCAAAACACTTATTATTAATTGCTTTCATTTTCTTGAAAGGTATTTTTTGTCTTACTTTTCTAGTATTATCAAGTTTTTGCAACAACTGGAATTCTGTGCCAAAATGTGACAGTATTCTACAGACACCTCACCCGGGCTGCAAAAATTTATGGAGGAAAACTTATCTCATGTACCTTAGGCACCTATTTTTGGGTGGGATTAATCTTCCATTGGAAGTGCCTCTCTCCCAACAGTAACTATAGACAAAGATAGCCCTGGAATAATGTTTAAATAACTAAAATAAGGTGGCATCAGTCCCATTTTTTGATGCCAAGATTAAAAACAGAACTCTTTGAGTCAACTCGTGTGTCTGTCATATTCTTACATCATTATAAGAACTCATTTTATAATTTCTTGACTATTTTAATTGCATCTAAATAGAACTCTTTCACATTTAATTGAAACTTCTTTCAATGCCTCTCAAAATAGAAACTGATTTTAAGAATATTCTCTTACTCTTCACTAGGAAGATGTGCAGGTACAGGTGGATTAATCATATATTCTTAGAATCACTATTATGTTACTGCTGGCCAGAAAAAAAAAACGAAATCAAATTTAAAAATGCAGATGTTCTGAAATGAAAATGCTTTGCACAGCCCTATTATATTTGCTGAAATTAAATTTTGGCAGATAGGAATATTCTGACATTGCCAAAATGTCCTGTTTTATAATTTTGGCCCCTGGCATCTAATATTTCCTTTCAAAATAGTTTTGCATGTTTCATGTTCTTATTATGTGTTTCATTTTGTGTTCTCAGTACAATTAAAAAGTCAACCATAATCAAAGGTTTCTCTCAGAGACATTTCAGTTAGTATGAGATATTTTTCTTTAGACTTTCTCTTCCAGACAATTTAGAAATTTTCCAAAGTTGTGCCTAACTGGCCTAAAACCAAATCAGAAAATCCTCTGAAAATTTATTTTCTACATAGATATGATTTACTGTTGATATTCCACCAAGAGTGCGTCAGTCATAGACCTCTTAAAAAGCTGAAAGGAAAAGAGATTCACTGTTCCTCAGAGGACTTCACCCTTGCTGAGCCAGGACTTATGATCCAATTCCAAAACTGCAAGAATACCCTGTACAAAAACACTTTTCTTCCAGTGAATCTGTGGAGAAATTGGCGGTACCTTTTGAGTCACCCTGCAAAATTTAAAGTGATCAGAGAACATAAAATAAAGTAGTATCATCTCTGAAAGTACAGCTGTGTTAGTTTTTAGCATTAAAATACCAGAGTGGTTTAGGTTCATGGTTGCTCTCATTTTCCTCTGCGAAGGTCATGTTCAAGAAACCAGAAAGGAAGTATTTCTTCAGAGCTGTGGATTCAGAGACATCAGGTTTGACCTGTTCATTTATTAGCATCAGTCTGTGTAGCAGTGTCTTCAAATACAAACTTGCTATAAGGAGCCAGATCCCTCAGCCTATTGAGTTCATTTTGTTCTGCCTCATAGCTCACTTTACAGCAGTGGAAAATGATGTGTACCATCTGGAGGGTCCTTCTGAATATTTCCTCTGAGAAGATGGACTCTCTGGTTGTTGTAAAGCCAACAGAAATGTCTTTGATGTCTGTGACACCTCTGCTGTGCTGCCTGGCATGAGGAAAGGGGTGTATTTACAGAAAAGACAGGGAATTTGGAGAGAAAAGCATTTTCACTGCCTGATTTTTCCCAGAGTCTACAAGTTCAATTCACTGGCAATATTTTAAAGCATTTCTCAGCAGTGTTTTGTTCGAATGCTGACAGTGCTGTAGCGCCGACCACACTTTTCAGCCACTGTCTCCCCTGCTTTCCTCATTAGCAGAATTCAGACCCAAATTGTTTCTTAGCACTTGGACATCTTTTCTTTTTGCTTCTCCCCAGGTCACCACATTCTCTCCTTCTGGGTGTGTATTGACACAGGATATTGACTGTATTTCTGTGTATTGATGGCTGGTTAGCTTCTAGGCTGAGATGTCAGCCTGACTACAGCTGAGCTCTGCAGGGGGACAGACAGACACCTCCTGCAAGGTCCTCTGGCAGGCTGAGCTTAGTGAAGAAGGCTTCTACTGTTATAGCAGATCCCAGTGTATCTGCAGCTTCTTGCCTTTAACAACTGTTTAAGCTTTGCTTTACTCCAGTCAATCCAAAATCTGCCATACTAACAAAAAAGAAGCAAGCAATCCTTCCCTCCACCTGCAGCACATATACTCACATGCAAATTAACAATGTTTAAAAAACATTCAGCTTTCAATGTCATAGTGATCTGGTCATGCACTGAAAATCAATCACAGAAGCAAAGAGGAAAGTACTAACTCTCTCCAAAAGAGTTTATGATGCTAGTATAAAAGTTAGAAATATGGGATAGTCACAGGTGGGAAGAATAAGGAAACAATGAGGCAACCTTAGTGGTTTTGGAATGTCTAAAATCTGAGATAAATTATCCTGCTTCATTTAGTCTTTCTCCCTGCATGTATGATTCTACAGAAGTTATCTTCTGATAATGCTCATGCTCAAAATTTTAATAAAAGAGAGTAAATTAAATCACCCTGAGCACATATGTGTCCAGGATGAAAATGATTTATTGTAAGGATTGCAACTATTTTGATGGTGGCTCAAGAGTTAGGATGATTATTTTCTTGCACAAAACTTCTGAAGAGCAAGCAGCTACCTCTGAGTGATCTTCTGATATCCAATTATTTGTCCACAGGTCACATAAATTCCTATTGCTAAGCAGGTTACTTTTATGTACTACTGTTGAAACCTGAATACAACTGCTTTTCAAGTTTCATCTAATTTTTCAAGACTGTCTTTCAGAGGAAATGGAACCTAATGTGATTTAACTGTTGGAGGAGGTAGAGGGGGGTTAAATTCAGTCAATTTATGTTCATTATAAACAAACCCAAATTCCTAGCTAGTATGGTATGACTAACATATGTCACATACTACAGCATGTCTGGTGTACCCTTTAACATTTTAACAGTCCATCAGACATTAATGTGACTTAAACATCAAAAACAGGTTCATTTTGCCATTAATATCCTGAAACAAGAACATCTAATATACACATCCTGAGATTTAATCTGTAAACATAACCAAAAATGTCTGGATGAAGGAGGCTTGTTTATATTTCAGTAGTGCTACTTCCATGAAGCATGTGTCTGCTATCTTTAGTGTGCAACTCTAGCATCCTACAATTGAGAGACCCCTAATATCTTTGATACTGTTAGGGAGACTTAGAAGTCTTTTGCTGACAAACCAGTCCCTTTGTAGATCCCCTAAAGTTAAAGCTACTGATAAACATAACTTGTCTTATAAAGAAGGGAAGAATTTTAAAACCACTTCAAACATGCTCAAGATTTCCCTATTCATTTTTCCATGGTGTGAAAGCAGGTTCTGAAGTGAGCAGGAATTAAGTGGACATGCTTCTCTTCACTGAAGTAATGACTTGTTTAATAAACAAGAAAGGAGAAGGAAAAATGTGTCAGTGCATGCGGCGACAATATAAGATCTGAGGAAAATTTAATAAAATGTGAATGAAATTTCAGTCCCATCAAATCTCTTTGTTTATTTATTCTATCATTATTCAAATACTTGGTTCTTGCATTGAGGAATGGTCAAGGAGGTACTTTTCTTAGGAATTAGCATATGACAAAGCATATGTTATTTAGTCTCCAAACACACTGTATCTATCAGCTGTGTTAGGAGTGAGCGAAGCCACCACAGTCAGGAAGATAATGAAAAAAGAGAGGGAAAAAAAAAAAAAGATTAGTTATACTCTTTGATATCTTCAAGATTGTTTAATCCAGCTCTTATGTAGATAAAACCACAATGTAATTGCCATGGAGTGAATTGCATTAGCAGCTATGGCCTTGGAAAACCAGCCAGATACATTCAAGGTCTGAAATACAGATGAATACTCCATGTCTTAAATCAATCATTGAATCAGTGGAATTTGTCAACAGCATGAATTTTTTGAAGAAAAATGCAGATTCATCTGAACTTTTTACACCAGTGCATGTGTTTCTATTAAATTTTTTGTCAGGACTGTTTTGCAAGCTGAGGCTGGAATTTCTCATCAAAACCAGGCAGAGAAAATCCCTTCTCAAAATATCTAATGGCATGGAAAACTCCTTTGGCATGGAAGAACAAGAGCAAGGACTTCAGTATGGTCTCCTGAGCAATCTTATTTCAGTATGTGAAACAGAGCCAGCACAAACCTGAGCACGGGCAGATGGTTGTCTGTACAATTAAATTGTTACCATGGTCCTTGGCAATAGTTTGGCCTGGGCTAACTGCCTCTCTCCCAAAAAAGTCCCAGCACAGCTGAGGGGATAGTTTGAGCCAGTATAGATGCAGTCAGCATGTTTTTGGGGGGTAAAAGCAATTAACTGTGTCAACACAAGCCGTGCGAGCTGGCCTCAGGTCAGACAGCAGTCCCTGGGCAATTTCATTACTAGTACAGCTGCAATACAGTAGTCCCTGTGAGCACATGGGAGAGTTATAAGATACTAAGGGAAAAGGCTTTTTCACATGCATTTTTGCTGCAGATTTTTCTGGAACGGTCTCAGTTTTGTCCCAGTACAGATTGAAAATGTTTTTTGAAACCGTGACTTTCTGGCAAAATAAAATTCTTGCTTTCTGGCCAACTCTAGTACCAATTTGACATTACTGACATAGAAACGAACAGAACGTATATTAGTTAAACCCCTACTGTGGGTGAAGTTTTGCAGATAAAAGAATAGTTTATACATATTTCTCTTCCTGTAGTGCTGCAACGTTAGGGGGTTCATTCAAATTTCCCACTCAGATTCTATGTTGACTATTTTTCATGTCTTCTTTCAACAAATGTAGCATGAGGATAAAAAAAAACAGAAACAAAGAAGGACTGAGGTATGAATGAACACAGGCAGCATATTTAAAGACCTCTGTATTCTGAACATACACAACATTCAAGACATATACGTGTCTCTGATGAGGTTCTAGATGTTGATAAAACTTAGGCCGTAACAGGGACACAGATAATGTACTTTAGGCCATATTGCTTTACTCCTCTGTACCATGAAAACTGCGTGCATGGCTTTGGAACATGTGTCCATGTGTACATGTCTGAGTTTGTCAGCTGAGGACACAGGGGTTCCACCTCCAGGCAGATGTCAAAAATACCAGATCTCCTTCAGTCCATGTTCTGTAAGAGCAGTTTAGAAAATGGCCATGCATCCACATGTCTATACTTAAAACTCTTTGAAGTTAGATGGGATTTCTTGCAGCCTGTCATGTTTCCAAACTAGAACAATTGCCTTTCCAGTAAAGATCTGTGGGTACACTCTCTGAAGTTTTCAGTCTTTGTGTATGAACATTTCTTTTTTCAGAGATAAGTCCTGGAAACTGAGAAATGCAATGAGGGGACGTAGAGGGGAGAGTTTTGAAGGAGAAGCAACAATTTGTAAGGATGCAGTTATGTATGCAGCTGATATAGCACAATGTTCTTATCTAGGAGCAATTCTAAAACCTGAAGTGAGCAATTTAATAAACCTGAGACAGTTTTAACAATTACTGATGAGACCCTCCTGCATCCAGACTTTTTCATCATCACCAAGTTTCACCTTAAAATTAAATAAGTTTGTTGCAGCCTTGACTGTTCTAAGTACCCGTAAGATATTCTTATGCTTACTGACTTCACTTGCAGAGCTCTGTACCTATTGTCCTTTTTGTGTGGCATAGGTGGTCTTTTCTTCAGTTTTCAATTCCTGGAGACATCTTGCTCTGCTTTATCTTCTGAGGAGCAGTCACTGTCCTTCCCATCTTATAAGAGGAAATAAGAAATATGAATATTGATGCAAACAGCACTTGTTATCTTCTTGCTCTCTCTCACTTTTAAAGCTAATTGCATGATGAGAAGTTGACTCATGTTCATTGAACATTTAGACTTAAAAATACACAGTTACACATACTTCCAATAAGTTAATGTCTTTCTCTTTTAATAAGTTTAATAAAAGTTAGTCACCGTGACTTTGTGTTAACATTTAACTTCTAAACAATAGTCCATGCAGAAATCAGGTCGTCCACAGGGAATAGCTATTGTGAACCATATTTCTTTCCTTTCATTTTAGATTACTTGTGTTTTGCCTTACAGCCAAAATGAAACCTAGTTTCTCTCCTTTGACCACATCTCAATGTGGATAGTACAAAGCACTAAGAGCTTTCCATTGCTGTGGTATATGCTGTTAATTACTAACATATTCTGCCACATCATTTTTCACAGTATTGGAACTTTTTAACTATACCACAACTCAACAAATATTAACAGGACCAGACACGTCTTGGAAGATGGTACTGCTAGTATTTCCTTCCTCCTTTGGTTCCCACTGAGCAGATGTAAATCACTTTGGGACTGTGTTTCAGTTCTGAAACCTGTTTCAGTTTTGCTCACACTAATTGGAGGTCATGTGGAGTTTTCTTTCTTTCCCAAAAACAGAAAAAAAAAAGCACTCTTTGAGCTTTAATTGCCAAGAAGCTCTCCCCCACAGAATCCACTTAGGCAGATATCTTGTAGGAAATCTATGAAAAAACACAGCCCCCAATTTTTACTGAGAAATGAGACAAAATTGTAGCTGGCAAATACTTAGCCTCTCAAGACCCTGACCACATTGCCTGCTCTTATTCCCTTTGGCAGTTCCTCTTTCCAGCACTCTTCAGGACCTGGGCTGTCTTGGGTGATGCATTCTGCACTGAGCCTTCAGAGCAGGGCATGATCCTCAGTAGGGCCCTTGAGTACTACTCAGATTCAAACAAATGATTAATAAAGAGCAGATCCCAGGCTTTAAATTGCATTTCATTCTCACCATTCAGATCTCGCTCCCACAAAAGGAGCTTGTCTACATTCATTTGGTGCAAAATGAGGGATGGATTCAGATTTCGTGAGTCTAAAACCAGTTTTCTTCCTCCATTGGGGAATCTAAGTTTTCTTCTGAATAGAAATTTAGATTAAATAAAAAATACATTGCTGCTTTCACAGCCTTCTTGGGTGTAAGCCAGGGAGTCCTCCTCTCTGTAATTCTGCTTATTCTTTGCAGGTGGTTTCTGAACATTTTTGTTGCCCTGGGCGAGTGACTGAACATAAGTCTATTTTTTGAAATGCAAAATGTGAACACTACTGCTTGTGACCAGTGATTGAGCTGCCTAACATTTCCACCAGTGCATACATACTATTTTGCTACTTGATGGGACAGAAATAGGATTTTCATTCTATTTCTTCACTGAGAATATAATAATACATGTAAATGAATTTCACGTTACTAGTTGAATTAGTTTCTTGTTCAGAGATAAAAGACTGGGGCAAAACCAATTGAAGAAGCGAATAAACAAACAAAAGTCTATACATTAAACTTCATTCTCCTGCATCTTTTCAGGGCCTTGGAAAATTACTTTAGCTGAAGCAGAGCAGTGCCCTAATTTTATCACTGCTAATACAGTATTGGGCTGTCACTGCAATATTAGGATATGTATCCGGTATTGAATTGCTTGGCTATAGGGACTTTTCCTTTTCCTTCTTCGGGCTGCAGGTTTTTAGGCACTGGTAAAAAAGGAATAACTTTTTTTTCTGTCAGCTTGCAATGTAATGTTTTCAAACATTGGGCAATTTTATCCAAAAAGGAAAGCTTAACCCCTTTCAACATCCTAGCTAAGCTGCATAACACACCACCTTTCTGCAATGTGTTTCTAAGAGATAAGTCTTCTTGCTGTGCAACTTTAGGCAGCAATGAAGATTTTTGTTGGTTTTATAAAGCTGGCTTTTAAAAACATAGCTGGCCAGAAAGCAAGAATGTTATTTCAGTTAAAAAAAAAAAAAAAAAAATCAAGGTTTTCACATTCATTTTTAATCTGGTGGAGAAGTAAACCCAAGACATGTAGTTTTTTTCCCCTCCTAATGAGAGATACCAGAATAATTGATTGCATTGCAATTCTACTACACAGGTAGAATTAAGGAGAAAATTCTTGCCTGAATTGAGCCGCTGGCTTCTTCAGTATAGATCTCATAGACCTTTTACTGGGTTTGAACACAAAATTCACCCTTGACATTTGTAAAGCCTGCCAATGAAAATTACTTGGAAATAATAAACCTATTCTTGCGAAGTTTCATGTTTGATAAATCACTATTCCTAAGAAAAAAAAATCAACTCTATTCCCTGCTTTGCAAGATTATACATAAAGAAAAATGCATAATTAGACTATTTTTGAAACAAGTTACATGGAGGTCAGAACTTAGAGATTCAGGGTGAAGATTCAGCTTCTTTTCATATTGTACTAATTTACAACACACTGGGACAAAATGTTACCATAGCAAATTTCACCAGCACTTTTGAGTGCATGAAGTGCATGGAAACAATACAACCCTTATGATTATCATCTCCTCAGAAATTAATTTAACCTTTAAAAAGCTAAAACATGAGCTCACACATTCAGCTGCTATAATTTCCTTTAGCCCCATATCAGTTTTCAGGGCTGGTAATACCATGCTTGTGGATATGTTTCAATAGAAATTGTCTCAGTACAATCTTCCACACCAGAGGTTTTAGTGCAGAAAATGAACAAATATGGGCTAAGGCAGAAGTGGAGCACACAGGACCCAAATTTCCTGAACTCTTGCGGTCCATGACATTGCCAGGAAGGCTCAGAGGAGTGTCAGCCTGAAAACTGCCTCCCAAGAGCTGAGAAGGCACGAGGGGTGCAGCAGGTTGGCAGACACTGGTTCATTCTCCCATGGTGATGTCTCCCAGCAGAAAGTACTCCAGTCCTTGTGTTTGAGAGTGGCATTGCCACACGAGTGCAGGAACTTAAAGAGCTTTACTCCTAATGAACCCAGTATGAATGTAAAGAAATGTGAAATGGGCTTATTTGGTAGCAATCTAATGTGAAGGCAGAAATAATGTGAAGGCAGCATTTGCCAAGCGAGATGGATGAAGTCAGCAGAGAGAGTATTTTGTTTCTAACTTTAGAAGATACTGCAAACAATGGAAAGAGAGAAAGGGGCTGGCTTTTATTTTAAAAAGAAAACTCTTTAGCATACAGCTTCCCCTATTTACACTTAACAGAGGCCAGCTTTATTTTATTTATTTTTACATGTTTGCTCAATTTCAGATGGGGTGAGTGAGCCTTTAAAAATATACCCTCTAGGTTCATGATATACATCAGAGCTGTAAATCTCCTAGGAGACTTAAACAGAGAGAACCTAAAAAAGATGTTCCTTATTTTGCTGCAGTTCTGCCCATGATTAATGGAAGTCTCTGATGATGACTGCAACTCAGTATATTTCTTGGCAGTGTCACTGTGTTTTCCTTTCTTCTCAGCTGGGTCAAGTCATAGTGACTATAAAAAGTAGAAGCACAAGGTTTTTCATGACAGATCATAATATAAAAGAGGGTCTGCTGCTGTACAGGGTGTTGGTTTGTACATAACTGTGGGTGTTTGTGAGGACATGGTAGAAATTAGAACATGATAACTAGCAAAGAGAACAAGGATTCAGATGAACTTTTGCAAAAGAAACCTTGTCCCATTTCTGTGCCGGCAACATTTCCTACGAGTGGCTTGTTGTACTGGTATGTTTGCTAAAGAGGGCTTTATTTTGCTTTTCAGGTTTACAATCACACAGTTCAGCCTGTTTGGGCTGCAGCATCCAGGGTGCCTTCTGTGGGCCCACAGTCAAGCATTCTGAGTGCAGCTCAGGAGGCAGTGCTGCTGTAATGTTTCACATTCTACAGGTTTTGCCAATTCTGCTGTACTGAGCTGTCAGAGCCTGGGACTCATAAAATGCCCAGGGGACACCCCCTGGTCAGCTCACTTGAGAAGTAATGAATATTTTAGCTCAGAAGCTACAGAGGCCATATATGAAAAACCGTATACATAATTTTAGCCAGGAATATTTGACACAGATTTTCCTAGCTTTCCTGGAGCCTTGCTATCTTATACCAGTAACTACCTTGAGGGAATTCTGCAGATTTTTTTTTTATAATATCCTGTACTTTAGTGCTTTTTGATGCTTTTTCTTTGCTGCAGGACATATTTTCTTCACAGTGACCATCCAGGATTAGAGTGTGGACTAGAGCATGTCTTCAGGCCTCATACAACTTGAGGAAAATAGGATTTAATCATGAAGAAAATAACAATTTACAGATTTCTCCTCATTTTTGAAAATTTACTTAAGAAAAAATGATTGTGACTAATAGGTAGCTCAGGGTATTACAATGATACAGAGGCTCTTTTAGCTTGATGAGTAAGAGCCATCAGCATGTGCTTTCAGTACAGCCCACATATCTGGGAATTTTCAGGATGTTCTAAATCACTCAAATCTGATCCCTCACATTAAAAAGTGGTGGTGGTAGTGTAGACATTTTTCTTTGCCTTAGCCTCTTTGAGCCTAGGCAATCCAATTATCATTGTCTTTACAACATTATTTATTTTAAAAATATCTGATAACTTTGAATTTAAACTCAAATTGCTAATGTAAGTGAACATGCCTTGCAACAGAGACCACAAAGTACAACAAGGCATTGGAGCAAGAAGTCAGCAGTCAGCCATTGTCAGCTTCTTGTGATCAAAATCTATGTTCATGCTTGAGAGCTGCATTAAACAAGTAGCATTTTTATTTCATTGCCAATGACAATTTTCTTAAAACAGACATTTGTCTGTACCTATGTATCTGCATATATAATGTCTTATATGGCCCAATTCGGTTGCCTGTTTTTTGGTTGAACTGCCTCAATGCATGCTTACCCTGCTAGATAATAAAGAGTGAGCTGGAGAGCTAGATGTCATCTCATGGAGAATAACAGTGATGCCCTATATCTTCTGAATAAAGAATGCTAAATTCAGATTACGGAAGCACCAGCTTTTATAATCAAACACGAGGCTATACGACCCTTTTAGGTTTTATGCCAACAGATTTCTCTGTTTCTTTTCTTGTGAGAAACCATTGGTTAATGGCTTGAAAAATTCTCCTTTTTTCATTTTTTAAGCAGAACATGATAAAGAAATGTCTGTTTTTAAATTTAGACAGCCTTGGGGTAGATGTGAGAATACGCTGTGAATTAAGCATCCCTTGACAGATGGAAGTTTGCAAAGTGAGAAAAAACAGACTGACCTTTAGTGTGGTGCTGACAAGTGAAGGATTACACCATCTTTGGTATTAGGAGCCACATGTTATGTGTACCTCATCAGAGGGGCACATGTACACAGGAAACCCACTGTTCCCTGCCATTTATTAATAGTAATACTTGCCACAGTCAAAATATTTGGTACATTTAACGCTTTGAAGGATTAAGGAGCCAATCCCATTAACACTGAACACAGGAAATTACTAACTCTCAGGACAACACCAGGTATCCCAGATGCCATTTTTTAAAAAAACCTCTGGGTGTGTGATTTGGTCTGGCTTGTGGCTCCAGCTGTACATCTGTGTGTGAGGCCAAAGCAGGGTCAGGGGCTCCACAGGGTGGGGACTGGTAGTGGCAGAGTCTCCCTGGAGCAACAGGGCAGGACCTGGCAGCCTGTCCCATCCCACCCTCCATCCAGGAGCAGGGCAGCCAGGGGCACTGTGTCTGGTGGTACCTGGAGAGTGGCAGTGGTTCTGCAGCTCTGCTGGGACAGGGGCTCACGACCCCAGGGAGGATGAAATGGGGTCCTGGGATGTGGGAAGGGTGGGAGGAGGAGCTGATGAGGGGACCAGATCACAGATGATCACAGGTAGTATAAGGTAAGAAAATACAGGTATCCTTCTAGAACAAGGAGGACAATCATTTATTTAATTAATTAATTATAAATTCATTATAGTCCTGTCTTTGGAAAGTGTATGAAACTGTATGGTTTAAAAACTGATGTCTAATAGTCCTAGGAACATAGGAACTGCGGATCTCTCTGAATGAAAATGAGCACACACTCTTGAGACCATGCCTCTGAAAAACCATGTGTGGCACGGCCCATGCCTCCCTTCGGCCTGGTGGCTCAGATCCACAGTGAAGCACAGCTCCAAACTCTGAGAAACTCATCTTCTCTATGAAGAGGTTAATGCTTCTAAAGGGATCAAAGGTTCCTACTGCAGCCCCAGTAGCTTCCTTTCAGAGGCACACAAAGGCATAAAAACTGCCATAAGCAAATTTGATTTTGCTTAAGTTTCAACTTTGATTCTTAAACCTGAAAAGAATTCTTGGCTATGTCCATTTTTAACAAAAAAAAACCCCAAAATTAATACAACATTAGAGAAAAATCCTCTGAAAAGTCAGCAACAACATCCCCAAATGCATTAAAGGAAGGAAAAGCAATATGTTGAAGACATTCATTATCATTTTAGCAATAATTCTTACAATCAAAACCTTTTCCCCTTCAAATCTTTCCTTCTTTAATTCTACTAATTTGCTAAATATTCTTTCACATTTCCAATCTCATTTTACATGCAAAGACTGTTCATGTATTTCTTCATCTAAGTGGACTTGAGCATTGCAGCCCTAGGAGGCTGACAAGTTAGATTAGCAGAGAAGCTTTACTGCCACAGCTACAATAAATTCCATTCTTGTTTTAGAAATGTTGCTCTGATTCAGGCATTTTTCCATTGATAGCTATGGACATGGTGTTAAAGAACTTTTAATGGCCTTATGAATTTTGAGGGAGACACAGATTCTATTTTTCAAGGAGAAGTGCCAAGGGAAGATGCCCCAGTTTGTTTCATTCAGTTGATATGAATACAATAAGGATTCTCCATCCCAGCCTGCTTCCTCATAAGAAAGGTGTTTTGGTCTTGTAATGCACTCTTTCCATCCTGAACCACTGTAGACATGCTCAGTTTTTTTCACACAGAGCCTTTTTTGTGGGGTTCTGCAGTGCTTCAATGCTCCTGTAGCATGAAATAATTTATCCTGAAAAATGAGTGGTGTTACTGCAGACATAGGCACAGTGGTCTTTGCTCTGACATAAAGTGCTTTGCACTGACTGTGTCACAGCTACAACTGTCTTATAGCCATCAGAAGCTGCTGAGATATATGAATGGGCAGTGTAGATGTTCTCTAGGAAACCCAGGAACATTCAAAAATACTTGGAAAAAATAATGTTCAATGTTTCCTCTGGAACGATCCCATTAAATACAGGAAAATCCATTTGGTCATTTCAGGCAAGGGTCAATTTTAAACACTTAAACATATCATTAGGGTCCAGTTCCAGTGAAAGAGCCCCATGGATCAGTTCCATTGCATAAATATAACTGCCACTTGAGGAAATCCCAGAAACTCTTACAGAGCTGGCAGATTTGATATGGGACGTACAGGGGACCTACACATTCAGCAGCTGGAGCTGGAAGCCAGTGGGAAATGTTAGTGCATATGAAATGGTACCAGACACCTACTTGTAAGGAACCAAATCTTTCCTGGAATCTCAAGTGCCTCCGTTGGTGATATCAAGTGGATGTCCATAGGGATATTTACAATGAGGTGTCTCAGACTATGAGCTGGATTTTGCCCACCTCATTTCTTCTGCTACAAGCCTTCTCTCTGAAGATAATTTACTGCAATATGCTTGTAGGGACTAAGATAAAACCCCATACTAGTACACAAAATTTGAGTTTCCTTGGTGACTGCACTGAAATATGAGGGCTCTGTTTTTCTGTGCTTCAGCTCAGCATGACTTTGGTGAATGAATGCTGCCATGGGGCTCTCAATCAGAGCTCCTTACTCTTTGGCTTTGAATGAGGACTCATGTGTTGCTCTGGTTTCCTCCTGCTAGTTTGAATTTTGCAGGCCTGCGTGTCAGATGAGCACAGCCAGCAGTGTTCTCTCCCTCCCTGTGACATTGTCCCTGAGCCAGAACCGAGTGAGGTAGGAGCATGGGGTGGCAGCACAGGAACCAAGAAAGCATCTGTGCTGCCTTTGTGACCACTGAGGGCTCCCACTCTGTGAGGAGCTCTCAGTTGGACATATCTGGCTGAAGTCCAGTGCCTTTGAATGGTTCCAGTAACTCACAGGAGTTGGAACACGCTGGGGAATCTGGCCAAAGCTGCTCAGGGTTTGTGGTTGAATGGGCTAAATTGGGCTGGGGAGTGAGTGCTTGCTCTAACTGATTGCCTAATTCAGTACCATAATTTCTTAACAGAAATACAGCTTCAATTAACACTTTAGTTTTTTCTTCTATTAAAAAGAAGTCCATACTGTATAAACCATAAAGACTTTTTAGCAAGTTAGCCTACATAGGTTTCTTAGCCTAAGATGACACTGCAATCAGAAAAACATACATGAAACAATTTATAAATCTCTTCATGCCTTAAAAAATATTTAAACTCCTCCAGAGTGTGAAGTTTTGGTCTGAACAAAGACCATGAGGCTCTTGTATGTGAACACGATGTTTTCTGTGTCTACCTCCAAGTTCTAGGATCGTATCATAGAACAGTCTGAGTAGGAATGCACCGTAAAGACTTTCTAGTTCCAACCCTCTTTCCATGAGCAGGGACATCTTTCACTAGATCAGGTTGCTCAGAGCTTAACCCAACCTGACCTTGAACACTTCCAGAGTTGTGGATCCATGACTTCTTTGGACAACCTGTTCCAGTGCCTCACCACCTTCACAGTAAAGAATTTCCTACTTCTGTCTAATATCAACCTGCCCTCTTTCAGTTTAATGCCATTCCTCCTTGTCCTATCACTACAGCCCCTGCAAAAAGTCTCTTCTTTTCCATCTGTCATTTTGCCCCAAAAGGGTCTCAGTTGTCCTCATTGCTCCTTCTCTGCAGGAAAGAATACACCTGTTTCGATTTTAAGCAGCACTGCAAAGAAAGAGTTTCGGGGTCTTTATTTCTTTTGATCCTGGAATTATTGAGCCAGTTTTCATTCTTGTCTCCTATTGTCTGTCTCCAATTTCCTCCAAATGCCCTGCTTGTGAAAAGGAGAGCCATGATCATTAAGAGGTCAGAAGGTAAAGCAAAGTGAGTTAACTTCCCTAAAACTGTCTATCACCAGGTTGAATGGAGATCTCAACAGGAAGCATGGGACAGATCTCTTTCCTCAGTTCCAAATGGACTGGAGACTTGTTTCCTTCCTTAGGTCTGGATTACAATTTAGGTAGGCAGGGTTACCAAACTAATCTCCAGCATTTTCTGCCCAGAAATAATGCTCATGTGGTTCCCAGACCATGCAAGGATACACAGAAAATCTGAGGTAATTGGGTTTACTACACACACCCTCCCAAAGAAATGCACACATCTGAAGGTCTTGCATGTGATCTGGGATTGAACTCTACCAGCAGAAGAGATTTGATTAGCAGGAGGATTCAAGCAAGTCTCAGAAGTTTGAAATACCTCTCAGACTAAGTTTTTGAGCAGAAAAAAGTTAAATGTTTCTAGGGAAATCCGGGTATGGAGTAAACCCTGCACACATATGAGCTCCAAGAATGAAAACATACCAGCGTCGATAAGTACAGGCAGTAAATGAGAGCCTACAGGGATGAGCGAGTGGTGCCAGTCCATGGTCCGAGGGAAGAACAAGGCCTGAGTCTACCATTCAGACAGATGTGGGAAAAACTTTATTTCTTGAGACATCTAGGTGTCTCCCATTCAAAAACCTACATCTTTTTCCATGGGAGAATTATTTTGTCCTCAGGTGTGGTGGCTGCCCCCTGTACTTTTGACTGCTCTATGAATCAGTCTGTCCTTGAAATCAACTTTTTTGGGCCCCTTTCTAACAGATACAGAGTTTATTTTTGTGTCTGTGGGTATTGTTTTGGGTCCACAAAAAAGAAAACAATACTGATCATTTTGAAAGGCAGGGGAGTTCTGTGCAGAATTAATGTATAAACGATGCACATACATGATTGTATAATTACATCCTGCCTTGCATTCTGATCGCTAAGCATTCAGTATTCTTTTCAGGAAATTAATAACTTTACAAAGCAGCTGTTCCATCCACCAGCTTTAAAAAATAATATTGCTGTTGTAAACCATGGATTACTCTTTCTGATACATGTAATCCTCTTAAAATTGACCATTCTGTAGTTTAACGAATTTATCTTTCTTTCAATGTGTTTTGAGCTAAGAACCAAATGGTTAAATGTCCATAACACACCTTTAATTTTGGAAAAGTATCAAGAAATTTTTTTAAAATGAAGATACTTGCAAGTAGTTTTCCTTAGCCATAACAATATAATTTGGATGTTTGAGAGTTAAAAGTCATATCCTAGCATATTCTGTCCTTCACATTAACTCTGTAAGGAATCACACATTAACAACTGCAGAAAAATCTACCCATTTGTATTTTAAAGCCTTGTCACCAATGGGAATATTAGTTTTCCCATGCTACAGTGTTTTACAGAGGCAGATTATTCATTTAGTAAAGCTAAGTGGGAATTGTTCAGTAAAATATTTTGTGTTTGAAAGTGCTGGTTTGTCAAAACAGAATCCTTCCATGGGGACAGTGAGAGGAACCAAGGTTAAAAATTCTGCTGAAAACATCCTCAACTCTGAGAATCATCTGTCCTGTGATTGCAGCACTCATCTGAATAGCCTGAGTTTGATATGGCTCCACTCACGAGGGCATTGAGAGCAGGACCTCAAAGCTGATTGTCACGTGTATCAATAAAGAGTCCTCACTGCTGGGCTACCCAGAACAGTGCTCATGTTCCTTCTCCTTTCTATGTAACAGTTCTGTGAAAACATCATCTTTAGAAGATGATAGTTTACATTTATCTCAGAGTGAAAAGATGTTTTTTGCTACAAAATACCCTCATGTGACCCTATCTAGTTCTAACAGCACTCACTGGTTGTTGAGTAAAAATTGGCCATCGAGATTGCTCTTACCTCTAAACTTTTTGAAGGGTGAACTAATGTGTGGGTAGGAAAGTACACTATCAGGTTTCCTGGGATCTGGTTTCAGAAAATTTCTCAGGTCTCCCATATGCTTTCATAATTAAACTACTAAGGGAAATTCTATGCTAGCACAACTGATGGGAGTCTATGGTTTATTGCTCTTCACACATGTCGTATTCCTGGTGGGAAATGGCAGGCAGTAGGATGGTATCTAGGCTCAAAAGTACATTGATAAACTCAAACATGATGCTTATTTCTGACACATTTTTGTATACATAAGACTCATACCTGTTCTTATTTAAGTAAATCCTTTACACATTTTCATAGTAAAGAATCTTGAAACAAAAGCCAACAACCAAGCCTGTGCAAGTATTTGGAAAGGTTAGTCAATTTTCCACTGTTATCAAATCTCTTTTCTTGAAAAGCTGTGTAAACAAATGTTATTTTGGAAACTCTGAGCAAATGTCTAACATTTGCATTTGTTCAAGTTTATTTTTATTCAAAAGCCTCTCTTAGGTTATTGTTGTGTCTGATTCTTTTACATGTTCAAACTTGCTTGTCAGAAGCATTTCAGTTTGAAAATTTACTGCTTTGTGGCCTTTAAGACCCCTTAAATCCTTTACCTAAGTGCTCCTGAAGACTATAACAAATAAAGCACAACCTTGGCTTTTGAAGGAAGAATGAAGAAAAAATCTTCGTGGCTCTTCTGAACTGTCTTTAAAAGGATCACTCCAGCAAGGGCCCTGCATAACTCTCTGACTGCTGAAGGTTTGGTGTGACAGTCAGTGATTTATGGTGAAAATGGTGACAGGACAATTTTTGCAAACAGTTCAGCAATGGTCTCACTTTATTCCCAGGAAATGTTATTATTGGCTACACTGCTAAGTGCGTTCAATACCAGGACTGATTTCTGGCCCCCCGTCCAAGTGGTGAAGGGTGGTTTGTGTCTGTGCTGCTCAGAGTCAGCTCAGATTGTCTGCACCAGTGCTATGTAGTGTGATTGGCCCTGGACCTCTGCTGGGCCCCATGAAATCCCCCAGTGACCTCAAATCATAACAATCTTTTTTTGTGTATGGTTCTTAGTTCAGTTCACAGTGTCAGGAATAGTGAGGACTGTGTTACAGCCTGACAGAATTGTGTTTTCTTAGCCTGAAAGGGAAAGAGTGAACTGTGTGAACTGAACTATGGGGTGAGGGCATGTTTGAGGGCGTAAAGCCTGGTACAATGTATTATAGGACTATGTGAGATGAGCAGAGCCAAACCTAATGGGACTCCTCATCATGACCTCTTGGAAGTGGATTCCAAAGTTAACCATCCCAAAAACTGTGTGAGATTTTTTTTTCCCTAGGATGACTGCTTCACTTCAGAGGAAAACTTGTAAGCAAATTAACAACACAATATGGATCTCCAGGAGAAAAGGATCACTGGGTTAGCTGAGGACCTAAACTAAGTGATAATTTAGACAGATCAGCAACCTCTGTGAGAGTTAGGATGGGACAATGCTGAGTAAAACAGAAAATCCTGCTTCATATTTTTATCAAGTTTGCTATTTAGAGTTTAATAAGATGCCAGTCTTCAGCCAGGTCACTGAGAACTTTGGCGAAGTAAGGATCATTGGGGCAGAACTCCAGGAAAATAGCCATGTGAAAATGAATTAATGACATTTAAGCTTGTTCAGAAAAATTAATATTTTTATGCAGTTGATTTCAGAAACATGCTGTAGATAATCTAGTTAAAAATGCAGAGACATTTAAACACTCCTGATGGAAGCACAGGACATTACCTAAAGATTAATGACTGTTTGGGAGAAGCTGTGGCTTGAAATTCAGCTGAGAGCCATTAGCCTCAGCTAGCCATCAATCCTCCAGAAAAGTTTGGTGCCAGAGTCATTATTACAATTAGGAGTTTAAAATGTATAGGTGTAGTGCATTTTCTGTGCATGATGAAGATGCCATTTTGACAGGACTTTTTTAGAGAATTCTGATTTTGGCTAGATGAATGGCTTGGAGTCTCTCAGGGGTATTCTAATAATTTAAAAGAATTTAAAACCTCAATTATGCAGCACCCTGGAAGATCAGCTGTGAACATCAGACCCAGTCATATGCAAACATGTCGAGCAAATAGCACCTCATAAAGAGAATGGCCACTTTGTCTCATCAGTTGAGCAGTGCTGGATATTAGACCTTTGTTAGGCAGTCATTAGCTTCAGCATAATTAAAAGCCCAGGATCCAGCTGTTAATAATTGACTGAAGGAAAACTGCGCGGAGAAAATCAGATTTGGAGTTTTTGCTGGTAATGATTAAGGGGTTATTACTACACGCAACAAAACCAATGGTAGATGCAGCGTCAGAGCCAATGGACAAGAATGAGCACTTGGTCCTTTTCACTAATGTGGTACATGAATTAGGTCATATCTTTTCACAGGTCAACAGAAAGGTTTCTCTACTGCCTTTTGGACTGTTTTAATCATACTTACAAAGCTCTATCTAGTTTTTTTTTTTAGTTATGACTGTCAATTCATAACTAAACATTCATGTTAGATTTCATAAATAAGGCAAAATGGACCTATCCATCTTCACTTCCTGTATGTAGGAAAAGATTTGGCTTTCTGCTGATACTAAGCTAAAGGATGAGTCTTCAACTAAAGCTTTACAGTTTTGTGATCTGAGGCTATCAAGAGATGGAAAATCTTCCACCTTCCTTGGTGTTTCTTTTCATTCCTTTATTACCTCATTGTAAACATGTGTCCCTCCTGTTTCTGAATTAATCTGATCTGGCTCCATCAACACGCCTGTTCTTGAAGTTAATAAGCTAGCTTTTCCTGGTAATTGTCATTTGACATTTCTTTTCCAATCTTGCACTATAATCAAGTTAACTTCTCAACTTACTGATACCCAGCAAAACCCAACTCCTTTAATCTCTGCATTGAGTCACCTGAGCTACATAGAAAAATAGAAGCACTTTATGCTGTAGAGACGTAACAGCCACATTAGCCACGTGGAAGTTTATACTATGTTGGTTTTCCATCAGGACAATGTTACTGGACTCATTTTTTTCCAGGATAGCAAAGGCAAATCTGCCATTCCTTGTTCTTCAGTGCATAGATTCATGTTTAAGCATACCGAATATTTTGTTTAATTGGTCCAGTTTCTTAATTGGTCCAGACAATTCTGCCATTAATCATTACTCTGACAATCTGTGTGTCATTGTAGCGGTTTCAGTTCGTAACCGGGCAGAAACACCAATATGTGTAGTGGTTCAGGTTCGCTAACTCAAAATTTCCCAGCTAATGCATCAAATAGTGTAGTGGTTTTTGTGTTGGCTAATCACAGGTGCACTTACTAGGGTGTACTTACTCATTTCTTGCTGTGAGATGGGATTGGGAAGAAGGCAAAATAGGCTTAAAACTTTAAAAGGGTATAAAGAGAGGTTTATTGACATTAACTAAAAGGAAGAAATATGAGAAAAACAAACAAACAAATAAACAAACAAAACCCTTCAGACTCTTCCCCTCCCCACAACCTTTTCCTTCCCCACTGCCAATGTAAAGAAACAAAACTCAGTATTTTCAGTCAGTTTACCACCTTTAGAATAGTCTTTTATCAGTTCACTTGGGGAGAGAAGTCCCTCTTGCAAATTGTCATGGAGACTTTCCACAAGAAAAAAAACAGTTCTCTTGTGATTTTCAACTCACGAATAGCAGCCGCCCGGGGAAACCTGCAATCGTGAAGTCCCTCCCCTTTTCACACAGCCTTCCCACAGCTGTGTGTATGGGTCATGTCAGCTTATGGGGTACCAGTTTAAAGGTGAACTATTCCAAACCAAAGGTTCTCTGCATCTATTTTAAGATCATCTTCATCACTGGGAGCAGGAGTCATCTCCTTTGTCTCTGGGAGCACAGAATCCTCATCACTCTTCTCTTTCACTCACTCCCTCTATTTGTTCAAAGTTCTCACAGAATTACATAGAGGCCTTTGCTAAGTAAAGAGCCACCTCCCCATAGTTCTTTCATGCATTGCAGGGAAAAAAAAGTCTTTCTCCATAGCCTTGGCAAGAGGATTTCAGCCTCAAGATCAAGGCATCTCCTCATCATTCTCCTCTAGAATTCAGTTTCTTCATCACTGACTCAGTATCTCATGTTGTTTCTTTACATTCTGGCATTTTTGGTCCTTTCTGTCTCTCGGGAAGGGTCGGAGCGCTGAGAGGGTTAAAATCTCGCCCAGGGCCTGCAGATGGCCGCCTGACCCCGGCGGGCTCCGGGAGCTGCGGCAGGAGCCAGGATCGGCCACGCCGGGGGAAGGGCCAGGATCTCGGCCGCTGGGACACCACGGGAGCAGGGCTGGGGCTGATGGAGTCTCTTCTCCTGCCCAGCACCCACGGGGCCAGGCCAGGGCCGGCTCCGCCGGGCCGTGTGGGCTGGGCCCGGCCCTGCGGCAGGGCTGCCCGGCCCGACCCGACCCCGCTGTTACCTCTTTCCCGGCCGGAAATCAAGAGAGCTTTTCCTGGGATTTCCTCATTTTTAACATGGGTGTTCGCAGAAGCGCATAGACCTTCTCACTGGTGTAACAAAGTGTCAATCCTCAAAGCTAATTACTGATTGCTTGTTTTTGTCACACACGGAGGAAGCTGCCACCCTGGGCACAAACTGCCACAGTCATCTGCTAATTTTATTCATAGTAGTGTTGGTCAATTCAGCAATATTTCATCAAAAATTCTGGTTCATGAATATAAATTATTTAAATATAAACATCCTGTGTTCAATGAACTTTTCCCAACAGGTTTTTCCTGAGACTGAGGACCCTGAAAAAGGCTGGATTTTATAGACTTAAATCACTATCCCAGAAAATTGAGTAATAAACACTGTTTTTAAAAAGTTGGGTTACTTTGGAGATTTGAGATAACTTTGGGACTGATTCAAAGTCCATTAAAGTCAGTGAGAATCTATGTATGGACTTAATTTGCCATTGGAAAGGTCTTTTTTTTTGTGTGTGGTGTTCAGGTTTGTTTTTTTTTTTTTCTTTATAGACATGTAGTATCCTCCTTCCTAAAAAATTTCTTATTAAAAAAATAATAATAGACCATCAGCAAAATCCCACAGCTACATTTAAAAATTATCTGCTTAATTGTGTAGCATTATATAAGCCTATAAACCTGTTTGTCTTATTCCTAAGAAAGAAAGGCCTCACTTCCTTCTTTTTGTAACTTTCTCTTCGGGCCCAAGCACACAAGTAGTGGTGAAGGAATGTGAAAGGAGGGATGGAGAATGGGGTTTAAATGAAAGCAAGAAAGTAAATAAATGCCTCCAGCACTATGCAATTGTTCTTCTACAGATTATCTTGGAAAGCACCAAATTCACCATGAAGGGTGGAGAAGCAAAAAGGACTGAACACATGAGACTGATTTTATCAGTGCAGATTGCTACAAATACCATATTAAAGGGGAGCAGTGTAATATTCTTAATCCAGGTGAGATAATTTCTGACAAATCAGGTTGTCATAAGTGAGGTGAAGGACAGGAAATCCTATTTTAAAATTATTTGGATTGCACTTTGGTTTCTTGGAAGTTTAAATGTGACTTCTAGGACAGCTCATTTTCCTAAGTTTCCTACAATCTCATAATACTTTCTTTTTACTATTTCATCATTTGACTGTTCACTCATACTTCCTTCTTGCCAGTGAGAATGTGTTCAGCAATGGGTACAGTGCCATAGGATTTTTACAGCAATGTGTGATTCCTACAGCAGAAGTATCCATATGTGTGATGAGCACCAGGGGAATTCTATGCTCAGAAGAAATGTTAGAGTAATTTTCTCCAAATGAGAAATTGCCGGGGAAATGTGTCAAAACGAACACAAGAAAATTATCTGCCACAAGCAGTCATCATTCCCAAGGGAGGGTCAGTGCAAAGGACGGGGGTGTTCGTGTTCTACCCTTCTAAAAGCTCACGCTACTCCTGAGTGATCAACCTGCAAATCAAAGTGGTTGCCACTTTTTATTAGCCCTGTTCAGATAGGGGCTTATCCTCTCTAAAATGGTGAGCACTACCAACTGCTTTGCAGTCCATAAGTTTTCCTGTACAATGGTGAGTGTAAATCTAGACAGCTATGGTAGCTCTGCATTCTCACTGCAGTCATTTTCCAGTTTGACAGGCTACAAGGGAGCATATAAAGCAGCAAAGGAAATGCAAGACATCTGTAACAAAACCAGTGAACATGCTATTGATTTGTTTCCCTTGCTGGTGTGGTCCTGGCATTGGTCTCTTTCTCCAGAGAAATGAGTTAAAGAAACAAGTCCAGTAGAGAACATGGAATTTTACTTCCATTCATCTTCTTTATTTTGCAAGCACCACTTTCTGCAAATCCCATGCCAGTAAAGCTCTTGGATCAGTCCTCAAATTCTTCTGGATCCTTGAGGGAGGAGATGTCAGAGCTGGCCAAGAATCTAAGTGGAAACTGATGACAGAAGCTGACATTAATCAGCTCCACAGTATGTTCTGCCCAGCAGGTTTCTTCCAATAAATCAAAGGGCTTCAGATCCAAAGGGCATTTAACCATTAGAGAGCAAGTGTTCACTGTGGTCTGTAGCAGCAAAGATGATGAATTTAATATTGATTTTCATATATAACACCATCCACATAACGTTTGTGTGATTTTACATATAAATACCCTGGAAAAAATTCTCAGCTGGGGCAAGTCAGCAATACTCCACTGATTTTACTACTTTACATGAACTGAAGTTTTACTCCCTAGTATATGAATAGAATGAAATGTTTTCTCTCTTTTTTTTTTTTTTTGAGCTGTGATGAGAAACAAAAACATAATCATATTTCCGAAATTTCTGCCATTCTTGTGATAAGCTCTTTCCCCATGGTGAGCGCAGAGCAGTCATTAAAGGAATGAAAGTAAACAGAGTGCTACATGTAGGTCAAGATTGCTCACCAGCAGGAGTATGAATCCATAGTTACTCACAGAGGTGAGTCTGTGCGCTCAGCTAGGTTGCTTCAGTGAGCAACACTCACCAGTGGCAAGAGGGTTTTAGCATCCTGAAAAGTCTTATATTCCTTGATTTTCAAATTCTGTGTGTTGGGTGGGAGAGGGGGGTGTTGTTTTTCTTCCTCTGTCTTTTGGGGTTTCTTTCAATAACAAGCTCCTATAAATACATTAACAACAAAAGGAGGGCTATGGAGAATCTCTGTCCTTTTTTGGATACAGAGGGAACATTGTGACAAAGGCTGAGTAAAAGGCACTTAAGGCCTTCTTTGCCTAAGTAAGTAACACCAGTTATACTCACAGAAGCTTCCTGGATCCCAGAAATGGAGCCAGAAATGATGACACGTTTGCTGTCCTGGAGAAAAGAGTCTTATATTGCGTTAAAAGAAAACATAATCACTCTATGAATGTGGAAGATACATACAGGGTGATTAGAGATCTAGTCTAAATACACATCTCATTCTTGACCTTACAGTGAAATTCAGGGACACACTAGAATCTTTGATAAATGTGGATAAAAGTGGTTTAAAAGATTTGTGCCCATTGATTCCATCCAGCCACAGGGCTTAAAAATACCTAGTATACACTTAAACACAAGACCTGGGCATATGTTATTTGAAAACTTTTCCCCACAAAAATGCAGTTCTTCAAAACGTCTCAGACCATTCAAATTTGGGACTACCACTACCAGAACTAAAAGCAGGGATCAAATATTCCTCACCAGATTAAATAACATGCTTCTCTTCAAATGCTGTGCCTACAGCATTCATAGGGCTTTAATGTGTATACCCTGTAGACAAGGCACAGAAGCAAATACAAAATGTGGTGACTGGCAAATTGCAGAATTAAATTTAACCAGATCATAATGGTATCATTTTACATTCACTTACAAGGATGGATTTAGACAGAAAAATGTGCAGTTCTCCATTCTGCTACCCGCCTCTGTATTCTCATAGAATGTTCCTGCCACCTCATGAAGAAGTTAGGCAGACAGGTATATTTAAAACACAAATTACAGTGTGTAAACAGGCAGAATACTTTAAAATTGAATGGTTTTTTCACTTCAGTACACAGTGCAAATACTGATTAAATTTCCCTTTCATGTGGGAAAGATTCTGAATGGCAGTTACTAACTCTGGTAATACCATAATATCAGGTTTTCTTGAGAAGACAGTGTTTCAGCTGATGGCTTTCATGGCAAGACATGAAGAGCCACAGCACTCTTCTGGAAAAACTGGCTTCTGGGTGCACTGTGCACTGGGTAAAAAATAGGCTGGACAGCCCAACCCAGAGAGTGGTGGTGAATGAAGTTACATCCAGTTGGCAGCCTGACATTAGTAGTGCATTCCCAGTGCTGAGAGCTGGGGCCAGTCCTGTTCAATTTCTTTATCAGTGATCTGGATGAGGGGGATCAATCACCCTCAGTCAGTTCACAGATGACACCAAATTGACTGGGAGTGCTGACCTGCTGGAGGGCAGGAAGGCTCTGCAGAGGGATCTGGACAGGCTGGACTGATGCTGAGGCCGATGCTATGAGGTTCAACAAGGCCTTAAGGCATCAGGGATAGGCCTCTTCTCCCAGGTGACAAGCAAATGGACAGCAGAAAGTGGCCTCAAGTTTCACCATGGGAGATTTAGGTTGGATTTTAGGAAAAAATTCTTCAGTGAAGGGTTTGTTAAGCATTGGAAGAGACTGCCCAGGGAAGTGGTTACATCATCATGCCTGGGGCACTTGGAGACATGGTATAGTGGTGAACTTGGCAGTGCTGGGTTCATCATTGGACTTGATGATCTTAAAGGCTTTTTCCAACCTAAATGGTTCTATAAAAGCTCTCATATTTCTGCCAATGTCATCTACTCTCTGCTTATTGACCTTGCTCACTAAAATATTCAGGCTACTGAAGCAGGAAGAATACATTATCAAGAATTAGTAAAATAAATTTGGCTTCTGCCCTGTTAAAACTATTTTAGAGGTGTTACCTTAGGAATTTGGTAGCAAAGTATTTTTTTTATTTTTAGAAAGCAGTCACTTGTTGGGACTTCAACATTTTACAGACATATAGCAATTAAAAATGGTCCAGAAATTATTTTGGAGGAATATCTGGTAGATGTAAGAATGACACTAATGCTTTCCCTTATTAGAAAAGCCAATAGCACAGTAAGAGCCTGTAAGATGTAGAAAAACAGCAGCACAAAGGCCTAAACTGTAAACCTGCTTTGATCTATGAGTGAATGCATGGTGTCTTTCAGGGAGTAGTTAGATTTTAGGCAAGCATTTGAAAAGACTCAGTTTTATATGGGGACCAGGAAAATGGTGGAAGCAGGATGAAAAAATACTTTTCTTATGAAGCTGCTGCTGTGCTGTTAGCCTCAATGTGGCAAGTCTGGCACCACCAGAACCTTGGTGTAAAAAAATATTAGCTGAGTAATGATATCTTATGTCATAAATTTGTGGGACAGTTTTATAAAAGAGAAGAGTTTTAATACCCACCTACTTCAAGGTTACTTCTCAGAGTTAAAGGAAAAAAATCTCAACTCTATGCAAGGGGCATGGGGGAGAAGATACCAGCCAGACCATTTTCCATCAGAGAGACTGTCTCAAAATGAAGAATCAAATGCTGGACGATGACCTCTTCCTTCCCACAAGTAGGTGAAGTAGTAGCATAACATGTGCTGCCAGTTATGTGAGGAAAGAGATACGAGGCTATTAAAGAGATGGTAACTGCATCCACCTCTACGTACTCAACAGAAAAAGAAGATTTTAATTTTTCATTTAGGAATCTGTCCTTTCTTTGGAATACTACTACTGGCTTCAAGAGTCAGGAGGAATGTTCTCAATACTCTTAAGCAAAATAAAATTAAGTTTTCACCTTAAGAGTATCTGTAGTTTTGTGTGGTATATATATATATATATATATATATGTGTGTGTGTGTGTGTGTATAGCTTCTTTCCTCTAATGACTGAGGATTTAGGGGAGAAAAACATTTCTTTTACTTTGTGTTCCTTTATTTTTTCCCAAGTTTTGACATTTTCAGAAAAAAAATAAAATTAAAGCTATTTTTATTTTTCCACAGGCACATTGATATTTTTGTAGCAGAATAATATGTTTTGTTGAGAATCTGGAATAAGGGTCCACTTTTGTCTCCAACAATTGAATAGCACTTCAGTACAAATGGAGGATGTTCTCACCTATTTGAGACAGGGTAGCTGAGATTAATGTCTCACATTATTGTGCTAGACTAACCAGTGCAAGTTTTTTATATCTGCAGTGACAGTGATGTGCAGACAGGAAGACTGGATTTCTGACTGTTCATCCACCAACCAAGCTGACCACTTCACCCACTCATGGGAAAGAAGGAGTAAAAGATTAATAAATCAGGTCCACATCTAGCTTTTGAGTCTTCATTTTAGAAAGTATCTCTGATGGAGAACAGACCTGTTGGTGTCTCCCCCCTTCATGACCCTTACATACAGCTGGGATTTTATTCTTTCAACTTTTGAGAGAAGTCATTAAAGCAGATATCTTGGGGCAGCATCTGTAGGTGGTTATACCGGTTAGCTCAGAAGTGAAAGGAACTACCTGTTCTCATAACTGATCTGCACATGGACCTGGGAAGAGACACTTAGAAGGAAATTACTTAAAAATTTGGGTTCAGTTTTTTGCCTTATTCTCTTAAGCCTGTTCAAATTCGGGGAGGGGGGAGGGTGGGGGACAACAAACCAAAAAACCCTCAAGATTCAAGCTAAGTGTAACATTATAGTTTCTGAACAAAGCTTTTGATGAGGAGATGTTTGGTCAAAAGTGGAGCCAGTTCCAACCATTACAGTGTGTACAAAGATCCCCAAGTCCATATTAATTTCAGCATGTTCAACTGATGTATGAACACACCCATCGGGAAATTGAAGATTTTTCTTCTTGTTGCTTGTTTGTTATTTTGCCCTTGCTCCACTTCATCTATTAGTAAATGGGAAAGTGCCAGAGGTGCTGGGAGTTGCAAGGGAATGACCAAGGAGACTGCTGGCATGGAGCCCTGCAGCACTGTCATTAGAGGCAACAGATTCAATCCAGATTCAGGCAGCCTCCCAGTGCAACCTAGTTTAAATCATTGACATCTTAAGTGCTACATCTAATCAATGGACCTTGATGGGTGTCTCCTGGAAGCAGTTCATTCATGCTACCCTTTGAACCTGGGATTAAGAGTTTGTTTTACTGACAGTCTATGGAGCCAGAGTGACCACACGCATTCCTCAGGTGGCTGGGAGAAATCCAGGTATTGGTGCTTTTCAACCAGATTGCTAAACTATGACAGCAACCCTCTAATCTGTAGTGTAACAATATGGTGGCTTTCTGTAAAAGTTTGAGCTCCCAGCTACATTTATTGCTTTCTTTAGGAGTGATTTATTACTATATACTATATGATTGTATACCTGGAGTGGTCCAGAAAATTGTTTAGTTTCTTATGAAGCAGATGGAATACATTACCTTGAACAAAAACTGGCACTAGTGTTAGTTTTGTTCAACCCTGGAGCCAATTTGCATGTTAAACTGAAGCCTTATGAAGGCAAAGGACACAGAACACAGGCCAGCCTTAAGTTCCTGTGCAGGTATCCTGTATCAGCTATCCTGCCCACTCATATAATCAAATAATGCCCTTTCACCCATTCTCCTTTCTCATGCTCTTCTGTTGTATAAGATTTTTTCTTTCTCCCCCAAAACACACACTTACTCACTTTAGGAGAAGGTAAGGGTTTTTTGGAGGATGGGTATAAGAAGGTTAATTGCCTGCACTACCACAGGCACTTTGGATAATTTTGTTGAAGCTAGTCAAGGCCTCTGTCTTAATCTCCCATCTGTCAAACAGAGAATATAGTCATTCTCAGCTTCCCAGCAATGTGAAACATTTGAGATTTTGAAAAGCTCTGATACTGTGGGACTTGTAACTTGGACTTGGTGAACAAGGGAATATAGGAATTTAGAGAGCAGTTTAGGTGGGATTTGGAAACCTGAATAAGAGAGTGTGCTTGATACAAAAAAAATCCACATACTAGTGTAGGCTGATAGGGATCTTTTTTTTTCCCAGCAGTTACTCGGGAACATGTATGTCTACTACTGGCATAGTCAGAGTTACTGTCTTGACTGAGATGAGTAAGTATGCACTTACCTCCTACTTCAAGCTATTCAGAATTCAAAGATTAGGACAAGAACCCCTAACAGCGAAAACAACAAAATTACAATACCAGATGCAAGGCACAGCACAGCAACACAAAACCTAAGATGCTGGATCCAGGTTTGGTATTGTACCTCAGGGTAGGCTGTGGCATAAAAGCAGGAAAACAAGATATAATGTTCTCAGATCTCTTGGGCTCAAACACACATCTTAATCCCATGATTACCCTAACTACCAATCTATAGCAGATTCTGAGGTGCCCCTTGCCTTTCTTTTCAGAAGTTGTACCAGCACATATTAAATAACTCAAAGGATTCTTAGGGCATATAGAAAATGCATACAAGGAAAACTTGTCTTTGTAACGCAGTGATAAGTTGTTGTTCCTCTGAAGGCTGGGTTATTGGCTTGGTATATTCTATTATAAATATTTTGAACTTAGCCCATATTCTTTGGAAGTGTAGTCCATTACTCTTCTATTACAGAAAAAAAAGTCATGGGATCATTCCTGCAACATCTCTAATTTCTGCCAAGCTTGGTATTTTTAACCATAACAAATTAACATACTGGTCCTATATCTTCACCCCACTTTTAATTTATTCCCATGTAAGGAGAAAACGATAAACTTTCGCACCAGGTCTCTCTCCTCCAAAGCGGCTTTTTGCTAAAAGGGCCCTGTTGGTTTCTATCAGTTGGACTTAACCATATTCAAAGAACTAAGCAGTCCTAGACAGACTTTTACAGAAGTGTTATGACCAAAGCTGTTAAGGGAAGAGGTAGTATTTTAGACAAGTTCCTCTCTCCAGTGTTTCTTAGTCACTGCAATCTTGCGTAGTATATTTTGAGTCTGTATCCAAGTCCTTTTAGTCAATCAGGCCTTATTTTAAACACTTGAATTTCACTTACCTGAAATGGAACTTGGTTACAAACCCTTTATTAGCTTTGAAATATTTATTTTACATGCACTGCATGAATGTTAGTTATTTGTGTCACTGTTCTGTGAGTTCATTAATCCTTGAGTCCTTCTCATAATATCATTGTCCCCATTAACAATACATATTTCAGACTTCAAATCTTTTCTACTAATATTCCTGTTATACCAAGTGTGACAAGCAACTCCACTTAATTGTTCTTGCCTATTCAAAGTAGCAACTACTTTCAAAAGACAAGAAAAAAGAGCCTATCCATAACTGCAAGTTGGAAGTGGCTTAAGTTCAAGTGTCTGCTGCTGTTTTATATCACAGAATGGATTGGGGTTGCAAAGGAACTCTGGAGATCATCTAGTCCAACCCCTCTGTTCAAGAAGGTTTGCCTAGAGCAGGTTGCACAGGGTTGTGTCCAGGTGGGTTCTGAATATCTCCAGAGAAGGACACTCCACAATCTCTTTGGGCCAGAGCCTGTTCCAGTGTTTTTCCACCGAAGAAAAAAAAAAAAAGCTTATATTCAGAGAGAATTTCCTGTGTTTCAGTTCTGCCCATTTGCCTTATCCTGTTCCCTGGCACCACTGAAGAGGGTCAGGCCCCATCCTCTTGACATTGAAGCTGAAGATATTTGTATACATATCCTCAGAGATAGTGAAGATGTTACTGTGGATTCGGCTGTTATGACCTTAGACCTAAGAGAAACCCTTCTATAATGGCAGCTGGATGGCCAAACCCATTTGGGTGGAATCAGACCATGCATGGGACAAATATATCAAGCTCCTGGCTATATTTTTCAGTGAGAGATGGCATGGGACTCTGTCGTTTTCTTATTCCTTTAGTGACAAGAGAGAGAAAATGCCACTCTATGTTTCAGAAAAAAAGAAGGTGTCTACAAAAGGTGTCTGTCAGAGCTCACAGGGCAATTGAAAATATTGCATTGATAGAGGGCTGGTCAGTGGTGGTTTGAACAGTGTCAGAGCAGTCAGGAGAGGAAGGCTGAAAACAGAGACAGGAAGATAACTGGTATAATTACCCTCTTCTCTGTCATGACAGTGAAGAAGGAAAAATTGGCATCTAAGTTGGTAAGCTGGATTCCATCCTAAGAAATGTCTCTAAAGCATTTTACTACCTACACTTCTTTCTGTGCCTCTTAATTCTGCTGATCTAATAAATTAGCTTCAGATTTAATAGGCACTGACTTCTACCTCAAGATTGAAATAAATTTAGCATGAAATTCTAAAACGTCAGGATTTTTCTGAAATATCTGTATGCTCAAAATTAGGGGTCACAGTGAAGGTATGATCAATTAGTTTTAAACTGAGTGTTAACAGCAGCCTGATGTCTAAAATAAGTGTCTCCTGCTGTAAAGTTCATTCAGCTAATATTGCTATCCAGCCTAGCTCATCTTTGTTGAAAAGTACTTGTTACATTTCTTTTATTTTTCAAGTCATATTGGTACTGTCCTTCTTCCAGCAAATGTCAGTGAATGTCTTCACTATGCATATAACTGTTTAAAAAATCTTTCCAATCAAATCAGAACCATTCCCAAGCCAGTTTAATTTTCCCTGGCTTTCCTGGAGGGGTGGAGAGGTGAAAGCACAGCAGGATGGTTGCATTTAGCAAGATCAGGTTGAAAAGAATATTTGAGAAACTAGGAAAACAGTAGGAGCAGGGAGGTGAAATATTTAATTCACAGAAAAAAATATGGGAAAGGAAGAACCTTAATAATTACTTATATAATGGAACAACCACAAAAATAAGACAGTGTGAACTTCTAGAGACTGATGAAGAAACAAGATAAAAATTTCATGTAATGGAGTAAAAAAGGAAGGGAAGAAATGGTGCTGAGCAGCTTAGTAAGCGATGGTCTTTATATATGAGGTACCTACAGATGCAGCAAAAAGATTTTATCTGGGAACTCAGAGGTGGTCATTAAGATCAATTCATAGATGCTTGTGAAGAACTCTAATGTAGCAAGGGTGTGGTAAGCAAAGGGACAGCTTAGATAATTCAGTATAATAACATTATGCTGTTTATGACAGGAGATAAAATGGAGTTAAGCCATTGAAGAAACTCTTAAAATGTTTCTTTTGAAACCTGTTGCTAGTGCAGACCTTCAAATGTAATAGTATCGTTCTACCTTCCTCAAGGCTATGACATTAATTTCATACTATTATGCAGATTCACAAAGGTGCTGTGCAATCTGAGGAGCAATAGAAGGAAGGTGAATATCAACATGATGTCAGTGGTACAGTCAAGAACAGCAAAAAGCCATTTAGCACACCAAACATCTAAACTGCATTCACAGCTTTGGGTGGACTTTTGCCAGCCTGAATTTGGTTCACATTCATGCCAGATTTATTTTACTATGGTTTGGATACAAAAATTAAGTGAAATTAGGGCATTTCCAAGACTCAAACCCAAAGCTTAAAGTGAAACTTGGAGCATGTGAACCTTTGCAGCTTGAAACCAAAGAAAATGTTTGCATGAACCCTTGCTAAGCAAGCCCGCTGTGTTTCAGAGGAGCTCTAATAAAAACCACACTGCCATGAATCACTGAATATTCCGTACCTTGACTTGGTAAATTTATGTAAGTTCCATGACAGTCCTTTTAAAGAGTTCATTTTTCACTGAGCTCTGAGCCAAATCATGAAGTCGTTGATGAGTTTTGCTAAATCCTTACCCAGCCTAATCCTACTGAAATTAGAGGGAGATTTGACTGAGTAGGGAGAAAACAAAAACTGAGTCAAGGTTTGGACTTGGATACAGTAGCTTGAATTTATACAGTTTATTTTTAAGAGCTTGAATAAATCTATCTCAACTAATGTGTATTAAACACAAACAAGTAACAGAAAACTCTGTTCAAAAACTAGTGAAAGACCAAATTCAGACTGTTTTCTCAACCTGCTCTCAGTCGTGTTTGTTCACATCAGGAGAAGGTCTTTATTGACACATCTAATGGTACTTTTTTCTCACAAAGTTCCTTCATTCAGTTTCAGGACTTCTCTGGCCACAGACAAGTCCTGTGTAGCTAATTTTCTGCTGCAGTGTCTTCATTCTTTAAGGCATTGGAAGCTCTGTAGTGAATGGAATGAGTTTTTACACAGAGTGGACTTGTTAAAACACTTGAGTGTTTTCTTCTACAACTAAATTTCCCCCTTTCTCTGCTCTCAGTTGCAGTGATGACAAGGAAAATAATTCCCAGGTGATCAGTAACTTCTCCTCTATTTTTTAAAAAAATTGAAACACTGTGAAATTCTGAGAATTGAGCTGTGACACCCAAACTGCTTCACTGATGCTGCCTTTATACCATTATAGGATGAACCCTGCATGTGTGTCATCTCTTCTTCCAAAATCAGTTCAGACAAGACCAGGTTCAGGACAAAAAACTCATTGTTCAATAAAGCTATCTAACCAAATCACTGCTTTTCCCCTCTGTTTCTTGCCCAGAAAAACCCAGGTTCTTCCTATAGTAACCTCTTTACAGGCTAAAGCTCAACCTGCTGTTTTTCTAGTCTGCAACCTCCTCTCTGCTTTCTCACACCTTCCCTTAATCTTTGATTTTTCCCTACCATCTGCCTGGCTATTTTCAATTCCTTCATCATGTTTAAGTCTGTTTTCTGTGTCAATTCCAGCCACATTTCCCACCAACTCGTCCCAGTTTCTCCAGTGTCGTGTTTTCATAATCCCCTGCAACCACCTTATTCTGTTTTTTATCTTATGATTCACAATCCAATGTCTCTCTATTCCTGATTGCCTTTGATAGATTCAACATGGCTTTGATAATTTTGGAGGCTGGTTCCCCATCTGGAAGCAGACACAAGGATGTGAGGTGGCAGGGAAAGGTGAAATCCCATTTTGTCTTCCTTACTAGGCAAGGAAACTAAGTGGGGAAGCTCTTTCCATTGACGTATTTCAATATACTTCTAAATGGTGGTCTGTAGGGTTGCCTCCTTTCAGTAAAGTTGAAATGTTCAAGCATGACTGGTAAGTACAGTGATCATGAAGCTGTTTTGGACATCATGGGAGCTGTTTTTAATCTTCTTTTTCAAGAGCTCAAGATTTGGGAAAATGTGGGTTGATCTTCAGATCTCAGCATGTACTGCACAGATGCACAGATGCACATGAACTTCTACTGGTTCTGACTTCCCACATACAGGGCACAAAGAGGCTACTTAAACAAAACAGTGAGCAGAAGTTATTAATGTTAAAAGCCCCACACTTTTTGGGTTTTTCCTTCAACACACTGAATGATTTGATTGGAAGTTCCAAAATATCAGCCTGAGGCAGGCAAAGTCATGGAATATTTCAGTCTAAATGGTTAATGTTCTGGAATAGTTATAAGCAGCTGAAAACTGTATTTTGTAATGGCACATATCAAACAACCTGAATAACATGGAGTGCTACCAGACAGACCTATAATTAGAATTGGACAAGAGTCAGTTTTCCCATAACCTCCAACATTTTTTTCAGTTGTACATTGGCACAAACCCAACAGTTTTTGAGGTTTTACTAAAGAAAGAGAGAACAAAAATATTCCTATTAACTTGGTGCTCGGAGTATTCACCTACACCCTCTACTTGCTGGGGATGAGCTCTAGCTTTATGTCTTATTTCCTTTATTTTTTTTCCCCGTGGTATAGCTGCTTCACTTTGTATATTTATTATTCATTGATCCAGAGAAAGCCTCTAAAGCTCAATACACAAAGATAATCTGGTGTCTCATTCTTATGAAGCTCGATGCTTAAATGGTTTTATGGTTCCAGATCTAATCTCTAGTTCAGCAGTCAGGAGACTCCCCTGGACTATTAAAGTCCAGTGTGAGTCAGGCTGATCAGGAACTAAATGAATTCCCAGGCTTCCCTTCTTTTTTGTGGTTTTTAACAGAAATTTTATCCCTGACATGAGGAATCTTTTCTATGCAGTTTTGGCCAAATCCGAAAGTTCTGCTTCTGACAGATCAATGCTATTCCAAAAGAATTTGTGAAACAATTTCTAGAAACCATTGGAAAAAAAAAAGAAGTGTTCTGAAACCTGCGAGATTATTGCCAGGGACATTATAGTGTAAAAACCATCATGTCTGCTTTGGCACGACATACACGTTACTGCCTCAGTAGAGGTCATTCTGCAGCTTTTTGTTGTTGTATCTAAGTGAACTTTAAGAGGCTTAAGTTAATAAGTAACAGCAAAGTTATCCCTATGAAACCAAACCAGGGCCTGACAGTGTTCTCTGTTTGGTTTGGATGTTGCAGCTGGATGCCTGAACTCCAGGAGAAGAAGCAGCCATGAAGACAACAATTTCTTCTACTGACCCCGGTGCTTTTACCATTCCCTATGGTGTAGTGTACTTCTGGTTTGCCCTAAAATTACTACAGCATTAGTATCCAAAATAGATTCATTATTTCTTCTTCCTCTGTAGTCTCACAAAAAAAAAAAAAAAAAAAAAAAANAAAAAAAAAAAAAAAAAGAAAAAGAAACCCAAATGCATTATTATTGATAGTCTAATAGAGGAAAACATTCACAGAGATAATAATAAGAAGGAAGTCAGTTTTTACAGAGATTGAGAGAAAAAAAAAAAACAATGAATATGTTAGTGGTGCAATGTGTAATAAAACCTCTCTCCCAGAAGAAACTAAGTAAAGAACCACATTATTAGCTGGACAAGCTTAGTAATGTCATGAGTCTTTTCAGAAGCAATGATGGTCATTTTGTTTTTCTCTGGTTGCTTAAATACAGGGCAGTGTGTTACATGACTTCTGTAATGCTGGGAAAGCTTGAGGCCTCTGACAGCTGCAGTTTAGAGAGTGCATTGCTGACATCTGGTGGAAATATTTATAGTTTAAACACTGTAAGACTTTAAATAATGTTTATGTAGCAGCAGAATTTTCCCTTCATATGAGGGCGTTTGGAGACTCTGGAAGGCTAGAATTGTAGAAATGTGAAATAACGGCAAATATAATTTATGAAATCTAGAAAATGTGAGCATTTGCTGTTTGTTGGTCTGGGATTCTGGGCATGCATTTTCACTGTTTATTCACTAAACTCTTCCAAAATTGTTGGAACTACCCCAAAACAAAATATGCATGAAGTCTCCAACAGCTTGGAGACTTATAGTTGCATTTGCAACTCTTATAGTTGCATTTAAAATGTTTATGGACCTTTGTGAAGGTAAAGATCTGCAATAAGAATATAAACAAGCAATTACATCAGAAAAATCTTCCTTTAAATGAATTTTTATGAATGAATATTTATTATTCTGAAACTAACCACATTTTAAAAAAAGGCAAAAGAAGCAGCATTATTTGTGTCCCTATATAATGCTGATTAACTTTGAAGAAGGATGACATTACTTACTTTATATTTTTAGTGGCTGGCATCCCATCACCATGCAAATACCAATGAATAATACATTATACTCTTTCCTCATGCCAAAACTTCAAAAATAACATATATATTTTCCCAGACATTAATGTTTCTTGCTGACAAGTTAAAAGTCAAAGAACTGTTCCAAAACTGAGAAAGAAGGAGCTTCTTTTTCAGAATCCTTCTACTTAAATGAAAATTCAGAGAAAAATGCTCAATGGAAAATCACTATTCAAAATGGTTATTTAATATTTTTAAATTATGGAGTTATTAGAAAAATAAATAAAGAATTTTCAGCTATCTCTGAAAAGGCAGTTCTTAAAATATTAAAACTCTATTTAGTTCTGGATCTTAGAAAAGATGAAAGGTTTTACTTATATGCAGTTATTTGCCACTCAAGTTCTCATGTCATATATTCTGTCCCAGATACAGGCTTTTTTAAGTGCTCGTGTGAGTTTGTGTGTGTGTGTGGCTCCTCCCCAGTCTGATTTGTTTTGTAAAAATTTTTAATTTCTTTAGGCAGCTTTTGGATATAACCTTATATCCCACACCCAGGCAGTTCCCATCCTGGTTGTTTATAGAAGTATTTATTATGAACTTCTTGTCTGCCAGACTCATGAGGTAGTTGGAGTAGGCTGGAATTACAGAAGTTGTGAAATATTTAAAAACCTGGATTTTTGCTGTTATTTAATAGCAAAAGAAAACAATGCAATCAGCACAGGACCACAGGAGATCTCAGCAGTGAGATTGCTGTGTTTCACAGTGCTGGTACTGACAGAGGCTGCCAGGGAGCCTCACACACAACAGGGCAGGATGCTGACGGAGAACAAAACCAGAGGCTTCTGCCAGGACTGAGGCAGCAGCAGGTGGATGAACCTTCTCTATCTGACAGCCCCTGGCAGGCCAGGACCCAGCTCCGAGTGCTGGTGAATCTCTCCTCAGCAGAAGGAAAGTCTGCTATGTGTCATTACTTTTCAGATTAAATGAAAACACAGAAAAATGGGTGAGCTGAATTTCACATTGCAAAAAAACATCCTGGAATGAATTTTTCCCTGGTGCAGCCCTTCTGGAGCCAATTGAGTTTTGCAAGGAGAGGATCTGGCTAAATGACTTTGGAGGGAAGGTTAAACATTCTTCTTTTATTATCCTACCCTGTACCATTACAGGGTCCTTTTGCTTGGCTAGCATAAAACCAATTCTAATGCTAAAATAATTAGAAGGCTAGTTGTATTTGCTGTTTCAATATGAATAGCTCATGACATATGTCTCTGTGGAAACCTTTTGTACATGTTAGGTACCGTCTGTCAGCCATATTTTTCTCCAGTTCTTTGTGCTATTTTTAATATCATTTTAACCTTTTTATATACACTCAGTCTATGCCCCTGCCAGAATGGTATATTACAGGTTACACAGTTAGCAATACCTAGAGCTGTGGTTGCCAAGAGTCTTCTGCAGTATAATACCATTTCAAATTTCTTACAGCTTTTTGCTGTAATAGTATGTGTAAAATATCTCATGTTTCTTTCAAACCAGATCTTCATTTTGAATAGTTTAGAAAATAGCTGGGGTTTTGTTTTGGGTTGTTTGTTGGAGTTTTTTTGTTGTGTTTTGCTTGCTTGTTTGGTTGGTTTGGGGTTTTTTGTTTGTTTTTTTCAATAGCATAATAGAATGGTCTGGGTTGGAACAGACCTTAAATGTCATATGCTTCCAAACCACCTGCCGTGGGCAGGGACACCTTCCACTAGACCAGGCTGATCAGAGCCCCATCCAACCTGACCTAGAACACTTCCAGGGACAGGAGATCCACAGCTTCTCTGGGCAATCTGTGCCAGTGCCTCACCATTCTCATCGTTCTTTCTGCGCCTCTTTTTTTTTTCTGTCATTCTCATGACAAACTATAACCTGATAAGAAGAAATGTCAAAACCAGGAAATTAGATATAGGTATATGTGTGTATATATGTATATACACACACACAGATATATATATTTATTTTCACACTGCCCCTTATGTTTAACTGGTTTGTTGAGAAAGATACCTTTTTGTCACAATCACGAGTGCCTTGATCAGTGCTCTGTTGCTAAAGATCACATCATCTCATCATGGTGCCATTGTCAATGACAGCTGTGGGTCACAATTCCAGAACATGGTGCTATTGTTTCCTCTTTTTACACTGCCACATTATTATTGGAAAATATGAAAACATCACAGCTGCCTCTTCTGATTCATAGTCTGATTCTCCTGCTTAGAGAAATTCCAGCACCATCTAGGAAGCACGTGAATCATAGCAATGCCAATGAGAAAACTACTTAAGTTTATCACCTACATTTCACAGTTTACAAAACTAAGTTTTGTTAAAAAAAAAAAAAAAAGCATTGGGGATGAAAGAAGAAGTTGTAAAAATAAAAAGTTTTATGTGTAGACCACAAGTAACGGGAAAAGCTCTACTGGCAATGTTCTCTTCAAACATAAAGACAACAAGCTACAAATCAAGAATCAAACCATTTCATGATAGATTTGAAGCTCTTGCAAAATGGAATTAAATTGCATTAGTATAATATTTTAAAAGTCAGTGTGCACATTCAATTCAGCAGAGTTAATAAATAGGAACTAGATAGCATAATATGAAAGATATATGTTGAGGTAGAAGTGAAAAGGCTAAGTTTATTTGTACAGCTCCTTTTAATTTAAAAAGCTCTATGTTGTGCCAATCATCAAATCAGTGCTATCACAGAACTAACCATTAAAATGCTTGTAATTGAGAAACATCAAACGAGATTATCTAAAGCCAAGCAACTTTTGTAGACAAAAGTCTTACTCTTGTTGCAGTGACAAGTTAAATAACACTCAGATCAGAGACATATAGAAAACATAATATTTCCAGGCTGTTAGAAAAATGAGGTCCTAAGTATGACAATGAGCAGCATTAGGAAACATTATAGGTGGCATTGTTAGAGCAGCTGGGGAAACTGAAGGAAGCAGATGATTGAAATATCAAGGTTATCAGAAATGAAGATGAAGATTTGATATAATGAATGATGTAGAGAGAAAAGCTAAACTGCAGAGTAACAGAAATTATTAAATGAGAGAAATAAGGGCTGAAAGATATGAGACCAGTCAGGCAAGATCTGGAGACAGGTTAGAAAAAAATAACAGAAGAAAAAGAACTCAAGAGGGAGAGGGGAAAACCAAGTTTTATTAAACATGAACAAAAGCAAACTCGTTCCAATGGAAGTAGGAAACTAACAAGGGCAGCTGCGGTGCCATTCCCAGAAGCAACATGTACCGCTCCTGCTGAGAATACCAGCCAGAAAATACACAAATCCTAGAAATACATAAAGCTTTTAAAATTCATCAACTGTCTGATGCGAATTTAAGACTTTTGTGCTGTATTGTCTCAGAGGGAACATTATACACTCTCCTGCTTTTGGATCATGCTCACTTTCTGGTGGCTGTCAAAGCAGAGCTTGTTGTTTACTTGAGCTGTTTGAGAAAGTATCTGAGTCTTGGACAGCAGTTTCTTCTGTTAATAAAAAAATCTACAGATTTATCTGAGATATTGTTAGGGGATATTTGCTTGCAAATACTACCTGAAAAGCAATTTTAGATTCTTTTATATTAGAAAAGCAGCTGCACTTATAGTCCTTAAAAATCATTCAGTTCAAAGGAATGATAATTTACATGTTTGATGTCTCAGAAGATAAATTTATGGAAACATTTTAAATCACTAATACTTCTTGTATCTCTCTTTTCCATTCTGTTTCTTTCAAAAACCTTTCAGAATGTAGATGTCTGATGTAAGGGTGATGCTAATATCACACACAGGGGTCCCATGTCATCTGGGATTTACACCTTACAGGTTTAAGTACCTTACAGGTGTCTCCAGTTGATTTGTTTTTTTCACCAGTCTGAATGCATATTAACAAGGGAATTAATTTTTTTAAGTCTGTCTCACCTTTGGCATTCTTCAGAATGTGGATGCTTTGCAGAGCATAAGAAAAATAAAAGAGAGGGAGGGTACTTCTGAGGAGATCAGGTCCTGATGCATCCAAATATGTTGATTTTCCTGTGCCTGTGAAATTTCATGATCTTCAAGGAAAAGCAGAAGGAGAAATGTGTAGGTTCAGAATGAGATGACTAATAGGTACATTTGTTCTAATATACTTTCAGGTAATTTTCTGGATATTTAGAAATTTTATAGATTCTTCATCAAAAGAACTCTTTAAACTGACATTTTTTTCAGTACTCTAGGTCAACTGCACTTACTAGGATAGAAACAGGAATTAATTTTGGGAAATATTACAGTGTATGTTTGCAGATGATCGTAAATGTTGTCACTTATAGTACCCACATTTAGTCTTGGAGCTTAAACTTCTTCTAAATGCACAACAGTGATAACTGCATAGCAGTTTGACCAAATGCAAAGTAAGCACAGAAAAAACTAACCTACAGTATTGTCCCCAGAGCAGTCATGCTGCCAAAATCTTCTGTGATGATTTTACTTTTACTTTTTGATTTTCAGGCTTTTATTGTCTACAGATACCATTTCTGTCTCCAGATCATTGCAAAGCAGGTCATGTAACACTATGCAACCTATTGCAAGCATCACATTACCATTGCATCTAGTATTTCACAAGAATGTTTTATAAATTACCACAGGTTTCTGATTCTGTATGGGAACTTGTAGACAGGTGATCACATGTGAAACATGAATGTGAAACTCCCCAAACAGAAGGGTGTTTATTTCTTCAGAACCTGGAACAATCTGGTAGATAAAGGCTGGTGTCTGCTTCCTCTTTCTGAAGAAGGCATCTCTGTTAATTCATAAGTCCCAGCTGATATAAAGTAATTCTCACTCAGATCTGAGCTGCATTGGTAGAGATAATATTGCAACTGGGAGGAAATAGGAGGCAATGAAAATTACATATAGATAATTCTTAAGATCACGTTTGTAAAAACAGTTCAATTATTCTTTCAATAAAAGAACTTCAGGACATATCAGTCCTGTCTTTCTCATAAGTATGATAATATTTTAGGCAAAGAGTTATTTCTTTCTGAGTGATTAATTACTTTTTAACTAGATGATGAATAGTCTTTACCCTATATATTAAGGATGCCTACTATCGATTGCAGCAGGGTATACACGCAAAACAGAATTTCTTCCTTCTCGTATCAGCCTTATGTCTTGGAACATATTTTAAACATTTTGAATTCCAAAACTGTATTTTTTCCACTTTCAAAGAATATATAGTCTTGTAAATGTGAAACAGTTCAAAGAGTATAAAGAAAACTCTCAGAATTATAAACTGTGAATGAAAAATCTGGTAAGCTTTGTCTTTTTATTTTGTTGAGATTCCATTTAAGGAAATGATCTTTATTTCTGTGAAATTAATATGTTATTCATTAAATGAAATGGTTTATAGAAATGTGTCTAGTTTTCATGAAAAACCTTTAAGCTTATCTATTGTTCATAACCTGTACATCTTTCAGAATTTTCTATTCTCTGTTCATGGCTTGTCAGAGACAAGTTGAGCATGGTTTGACTCATAGCATGATGTACTATGTCAAAATCTACACTCCTGTGTTCAAGGAAAAGTAAATCTCAAACAACTGAACAAGCTCAAATTTAAACATATTGAGGCTCTCTGAAAAATACACCTATAATATTCAGACATAACACAAAGCAGTACTGCAACGTTTTCCCCTGAGTTTACTCTGGAGCTTTACATATTTTTTTAAAAAGAGGAAGGAAAAATACCATTTTTTAGAGATCCTCCTCATTTCAAGGTAGATGACCATTTGCCTAAGCTGAATTGAGAAGTTTCCATTTTGTGCTGTGGAATAATGTCAGACTAATTGAGGTTAGATTTCCTGGCAAGAACCCAATAATAAATGAATTTTTCAATATTGTAAAATGCTTATGGTGTTTTTGTTTCTAAATATCTCCCTCAAGGAACTGAAATTCTATTTGCCACCAGTTTTCTGCTAAACCCACTGGTAAAGTGGTTGTCTCCTTCTCCATATGGTGTCTGTCCAACATCAAAGGTGAGGAGTCTGGATCCCATTGTTGAGGTAAGCCTTGCCATAATACATCAGAGAGCCTGATACTCTTCCTGTAGCAACAGCATTTGGATCTTTTCAAGGTCACTGTCTTATTCCTCGATAAAAAACTGGCATACTTGGAAGTGGAAACTGAGGTTTGCACTGCCTTTCTGACAGGCAACAGGGAGGCTGAAATTTTCCTCCCACTTCCCACTCATTATCTGTGAGTGCTGGGATGACCAAAAAAGTAGGCTACCTTGTAAATTAAGCAATGCTCAGGCATGGGCATTGGCTCACTGTACTCTTAAATTGGTGTACCAATGAATAAGTGTCTTAAACTGGAGTCCAGCATGATTCTGGCCAGAAATAATCAGCAGGATAGGAAAATTTCTCAGTTTAGGAATTTGCATGGACACAGAAGTGCCCCACAAAGAGTTTGGATGTGTCCAAAATATTCTGAAGGCAGAGAGAGCTTGGTAATAATTGATAATGTGAGATTGTGCCTGTTGGGTCTGAGACTCAAAGACCAGATCACAGCAGTCTCTACAAGCATAAAATAAATACCATAAAAATACCAGTGACCAAATAGTAAGTCAGGCTTAGGTCAAAAGTACAGAAAAAATAATAGGACCAAATATCTTCCATCCTTAGCCTTCCTCTTAACCATCTAACCACTGGTTTTGATGTTGATAAACATCGAAGAACTCAGAAATGAGTTGTTGTTCATGGAGACTGACACTGGACTTGAGGTACCATGAAGTAATGAGTTAAAATTAAATGAAAATTTATTTCATAAACATTAATTTCCAAAGGGTAAATTTTGATAAACAGTGGAAACTAGAGAGTTAATTCTGCTGGATTTAAATTTGATACTTGAATGTAGAAGAAGCCTTAAAGTCAAGGGTGCAAAACTAATCACAAGTCTCTGTCTCAGAGAGAAAAAAAAGAAAAGGAAACTTGAAGGAAGTGATTTTCAGATCTGACCAGATTAAAAGAAAAAAAAGAATATTAGAAATAAGCAGAGTGCCTACACTGATTAGGGGAAAAAGGAGTGATCAACAAAGAATACTGCCTTAGAGGCCAAAAAATGTGTAGATAAAGTGAGAATAACAAAGAGTCAAGCTGAGTTGGACTGTGCAAAGAATATTAAAGCACATAGCAGAAGATTCTTCAGCCATGTGAATAAAAAGAACAAGAGTGGAAAAATAAGTAGGGCCAGAATATAGGGATGATGGAGTAGAAATGAAGAATAAAGCAAGTATAGGCTGAAAACTGAATTATGCTTTAGCTCAGATTTTGAGGAAATAAACAAAGATTTTGGACATGGGAAAAAAACAAGGACTCATTTTTTAAAGTATAGGAACGGAAACCAGCAGAATCAAGGTAGAAACACAATTTCAGATGTCTAATGTACTCCAGGAGGATAAAAGTGGAAAATAAATACAATCCCAAGAGGAAACTGGCAAACAAAATTTCAAGTGTTGCAGCAGCTATTTTTAATAAACACATAAAACCTGTTTGGTGCCTAATATTTGGAGACACATCACACACATTGTAAAGACGTTGGAATAAGAAAATGGTCTGAACTAGAGATCACCTAGATTTTAGTTCAGCAATCTGACGTCTTCTTAAAAAGATTGGAATAAAAGAATTATTAAAGGCATGGAGGTCAGTTACTGAAAGAGTTTATCTAATGCAGATAATTATAAACTAAGCATCCATTTTTCTTTAAAAAAACAATAAATTCCAGACAGAGGAAATGAGGCAAATATAAACTTTCTGGACATTGATGAAAACTTTTAATGTGGTGGCCACTGAGAGATTACCAGCAAGGCCAGAGAAGATGGGTTCAGTAATGGAACTGCAAAGCTGATTAGGATTTGGTCAGTAAGGCCATTAGACCCACTGGCATGAGGGGAAATCCAGACTGGGAGGAAATGACTTTGTTGTTTTGGTATTGATACAAACGATCTTCCCTGAAGACTGTAAGAGGTATGGATTTAGAAGGTGGTGAACGTGGAGGAACTGGGTGATGTTGAGTATTGTGGGATTGGGCTGGGCTTCAACAAGATAAAAATTGCATTTGGATATGTCTGTTTATGGGGTGGAGATTTGAAGACCTAATCAGCTGGAAATTGCTGATATGACGATGATTTTCACAATATGAATTCTTTGCAAGATTACTATTAAAATGATGCAGAGATGAGTAAGGGATTATCGGTGTTTTACAAAGTACTAATAAGAGGTTACTTTTTAGTCTGGCATGCAGTTCTGGTAACTTGTGCTGAGGAAAGATGGGTGCAGAAAAGAACAGCAGATATGGTCAGAGAACAGTGGGTTTATTTAATTTGTCTTGTCTGGCAAATCAAAATCAAGAAGCAATATGATTACGTTCTATAAATACATCAGAGAGATAAATACCACAGAAAAAGAACAGTGATTTAAACAAAAGGATGATGCTGGCACAACAACAGAAAGGTATAAATTGGTCCCTGAATAGACTCAATCTGGAAATCAGAAGATTCTTATCTGTTACAGCAGTTAGATCCTAGAACAGCTTTGCAACTGGAGCAGGGGGAGCAGACAACCAAACACTGTTGAACTGAAGTTCAGAGCTTTACTCTGGGTGCAGAGTTCAGAGCTTTACTCTGGGGTGACTCACTATCTGCTTGTAAGACAGCCAGTCTGGTGGCTGGCCCAGCAGCTGCTACTGAGGTATGCCATCCTGTTAGCTATGTGTATATTCACATACATATGTGCATCTTCACATACACACACACATTCACAAAACTCCAAGGCACTTTACTACATTGCATCAAAATCCACGGAAATTGTATGAATCAATGAGCTGATTATTGGGATCATGACAAGGCAATTTCTGCTTGTGAAAAGCTAAAAAGATTTATGTGCTTGAAATCCCTAGGCAGTGGTTACAAACTGTGAATGCAGGAAATACTTTGGGGCTCTTGTTACTCCCTAAACAACAAAAAAAGTAAATGCTGGGTGAATATTTCATGCTGCCTCTAAACAATAAGAAAGGATAAATCTGCTTCTTTGAAACAAAGTAGGCCAAAAGCTTTTGAATTCTGTGTATTTCTATTATAACCAGCTATTGACACTCTAGGAAATGAATACCTAAATAGCAGAAGCAATAAGGGAAATTTAAAAAAAAGTGCTCGAAGTCTATTTCATAGCATAATAGAATGGTTTGGGTTGGAATGGACTTCAAAGATCATCTACTTCCAATGCACCCCCCACGGGCAGGGACACTTTACACCAGACCAGGCTGATCAGAGCCCCATCCCAGCTGGCCTTGAACACTTGCAGGGACAGGGCGTCCAGACCTTCTCTTGGTAACCTGTCTCAGTGGTTTACCAACTTCCTTGTAAAAAAGCTCTTCCTTATATCTAATTTAAATTGCCCTTACCTCAGTTTGAAACCATTAACCCTTTTTCTACTGCTACTGATCCAACTAAAACGTTTGTGCCCATCATTTAATCTCCCTTTAGTTACTGGAAGGCTGCTATGAGGACTCTCCAGAGCTTTTTCTTCCCCAGGCTGAGAAGCTCCAACTCTCTCTGCCTCTCTTCACAGGAGAGGTTTTCTAGCCCTCTGGCCATCTTCATGGCCTCCTGTGGACTCACACCAACAGGTCCACATCCTACCAATGTTGGGTGTCCCAGAGCTGCACACAGAACTCCAGGTGAGGTCTCAGCAGAGCAGAGTAGAGGGGCAAAATCCTCTGTCTCAACCTACTGCTCAGGCTGCTTTGTATGCAGCCCAGGACACAGTTTTCTTTCTGGGTTGCAAGTACATGTTGCCAGGTTGTGTTGAACTTCTCATCCATCGATACCCCCAAGTCCTTCTCCCCAGGGCTGCTCCCACCTTCTCTGACCAGCCTGTACTTGTACTTGTGCTTGTGCTTGCCATGACCCACGTGCAGGACTTTGTGTTTGGCTTTGTTGAACTTCATGAGGTTTGCACAGACTCACCTCTCAAGCCTGTCAAGGTCCCTCTGGATGGCATCCCTTCTCTCCAACATGTGGACCACATCACAGCCTGCTGTCATTGTAAAACTGCTCAAGAGTGCACTCTTCCTGTCTGTGTTTCTGACAGACGTGTTAAACATTTTTCCTGTTCTAAAGTTGAAAGTCATTTTGGATGTAACTGGATTCAGCCATTCCAAGCAATGCTTTTGTTTTTTGATCCTAATATTGCCATGCATAAAGCAGCATGGCTTTACTGCCATGACTCTGTTAAATTCTCTTCCAATTTTATGCCCTGCCAATGGAAATAACTAGCATGAAACAGTCCATAACCATCCTGCTGAACTCTCTTACACTCCAGAATAGCATGGTGGCATCCAAAGTCACTCTTCAGAGGGCTTCCTGGCCCACTGTAATTTCCACACTTTAGGAGTTGTCTGGGAGTGTGCTCATCGACCTGGGTCAAAACCATGCCAAGGACTCTGCTAACAATTTAACAGTATATATGACTGACTGACTTCCAGTACCCCAGGAATGCTCTCTGGAACTGGTTAATTTATGAATGCACATATAATCAAGGAGTACTGTTGCCTCTTGTTCCTTTGATCCCCCAGTAAATCTGCCCCAGCAACAATGACAATGTGGAGGCCAAATCAGAAATTCAGTATTAAATAATTTTCCCAACTATTGCTTAAAAAGGTAAAATTTCTCTACAGTGCAGAAATAAGAACATCATCTGGATCCAGCATGTTGAGGATATGCATCATATTTGAAACTTCAAGGGGCCTCTCTACAGATGTCTGACCAAAAGGGGTCAAAGCCATTCAAAGCCTATAGCTCATGGATTAGGGCCTTTGACTGATGAGAATATCCACAGCATATGTTAGAGCTGAGGATCCTTGCCTGCTTTCTCTGGATCATGATAGTATTTGGGGTGGGTCTAACTACAGGAATATTTGGTTTGCATGTGTACTCATGGGCACCCAAGAAAGAAAGTTATGAAATGGGATTGACAAGCCATTTTCATTTTTCATGAATGAAGGTAAAGAACAGCAACTAACAAACCAATTCCTGGTTTTGGATAAGTCACTGGAGATCCAGGATTCTCACCTGTAAGTCTTTACCCCGCTGTGGATGCCCTTTACCTGTGTGTATCCTTCCTCTGCAGGGGGTACAAGGCAAGATGGAACACAAAAAATACTATTCTTTATCATTTCCACAATATCCAGTCTGACTTCTTTAGGTGCCATCAGAGCTGCTGCCTTTTGTTGGGAGCACTGTATCAGTGGTTTTGGTTTGCTGTCACAAGGAAAGTGATCATCGTATGTCAAAGGCTTTAGTTAAAGGGCAGTGTTAAGAGCACAAAGCAAAGATCCTTCTATGATGAGACAGTTTTTCCCTTGTCACACCCTATATTTTTTCCCAAGGGCTAACAGGCAGTGTTAATTTCTACTATGGCTTAAAGACTTCTCCTTTGTTTCTGTCAATGCTTTTGTGGAAATTCTAAGTATGGGAGCTTTGTGGGCTCAGTAGGTGTTTTGGTGTTTATTGGAGTGCTGAGGAGGTTAAGAGGTTTGCTGCCCTAAGTGCTGACATTGCTGCCTTTCACACTTTAAAATAAGAAGCTAAGCCACATATCTTCTGAATTATATACTGGAAACAGCAGAAAAGTCAGTGAGTACTGGACAGAGGCATGCAGCTCAAGTGCTTTCACTCTATTCCATCACTGCATCTCAGTCCAAGATCAAGGACAACAGGAAAAAGCCTTTAAATTGTCCTTAGAACTAATCCTAGATGGAAGTACAGGAGAGTCAAGCACCTAGTGCCCTTGTCTGTGTCTCAAGATGTCTGACTGCCTCTGGCTTGCTGTAGACTGAGGCAAACGGTTTCATATTTTCATTTTATTATCTGAAATTTATATATTATCACATATGAAATAAAGATAATGGAGCTTTTGCACAACAATTCAGGTTCTATACGCACAAATGGCCCAAAGAATCAAAGAATAATACTTACCTTGTCATTAGATCTCTTTTGTCAATAAAGATAAATTCCGACTGAAAGAGTTTCTGGGATTAACTCACTTGATTGTTTCTTTACATTGTTAGGAGCTATTTCCCTATTTTAGAAGAATTGTCTCTTCATAAGCAAAAAAGTAGATATTCTGTTCTGCTTCAAAATACATTTCATGTTGAATAAAAATAACATTTATGCACAAAAGAAAAAAGTCTCTTTCTCCTGCCTGATAAAAAATATTACATCAGAGTCCTGTTACAATTGTTTGAGAATTTAGGGAAGCTAGTGATTATTTTTCTGTACTCTCTCCAACTAAAATGTTGTGTTCTATACAAGTAGTCCTTTTCCCATTGGTGTGAATCCCAAGAGTGCATTAAATAATGCACTTCTAGTTGTAAAACAGATGGAAAAGTGTTTAAAAAGGTGCCAGGTTTATTTATGGAAGCATGAAATTGAATTTAATAGGAGAATTTTGCCAGTATGAAATGTGAACTCTCAAAACAGGAAGTGGATTTTATTGCTTATTTATTTTATTACCGGATCAGCTGCCCAGAACTGTAGAATCCTTCCTCTCAGGAATTATTTACTTTCCAACTCTGAACCAGAACATCTTGACCATCACTTGCTACATCTTCTGGCTGCCAGATTCTCAACTATAAACATATGTGGTGCTGTCTATCTCAGATGATCTTCTGCAGATTTATATAGAGAACGTTTTAGCTTTAGATTTATTTCTTGATTTAAAACAGTATGAACTAAACTGACTAAGCCAAGGGAAAGAGAATTTTTTTTAGCTCTAGATTACATTTAATTAATAATATTCTATTTTTAGAGGGTTTATGGCATGTATTCATTATGCATAAAAGATAAAAGAGCTAAAAACCAAATTAAGCAAATTATTTCCTCTCCTCTGCACCTTCAAACAATGACAAGTGAAAGAACAGGTGCTATTTAGCTTCCAAAAGGTGAGCAGCCTTTGTGGAAATTGCACAGGGAAGCAGTGTCCCATGTTTTCAGGGTTCAGTCTAAGCCAGTATCCCTGGATGAAACTGAGTAAGGCTGTTGACTGCTGGAGACTGTCTGTAAACCTGTACCTGGCTGTTGTCACCTTTACCTTTTCCTGTATCTGGCCAGTACGTAGAGGTATTTGGGATGGTGAACAAGCCTCCAATTTCAATAAAGTTGTGATAACTTAGTGATGACATTTTTAAAAGAAATCTATGGAAATATCTTTTCAGGTGATTAGGTTGCATTAATGAATATGATTTCACACCTCCACAGAACTGGATGCAGTGGATGCCTGCATTCACTGGAAGACAGCTACATCTTTGTGGCTGTTGTTGCAAGAAGGATAAATGCCTGCAATGGCACCTTCTGTTTAGAGGAGTCTGAGGCTCAGACAGTGCTCACTGTCACAATGCAAGGCCGTGTTAGAGCAAAGCTCAGAGCTCTGCTGCCCGAGCTCCTGGTGCCGTGCTCTGCGGGTGCCACGGTGCCCTTGGGCAGAGTGCTGACAAACGCCCATCGCCCGCGTGCGCGGAGCGCACTCGTGCTCAGCTCAGGGCTGGCACCCACAGACACTCACACATTTCCATTTTATGAAACAGCATTAAATGTTTTCGGCATGAAACTCGTGCGTGTGCAGTTTTGCATTGGAAACTGAAAAAAAAAAATGACAGCCTGGATCTTGCTGCTCTCAGTTTGCCAATTATGGATAAAGACTGAAGGCAATGTGGAACAATATTATGGTCATGATCCGAATAGCACATAGGAAAGATGTGGTTACAATGGTCTTTGTTGCAGGCATTAAATCTCCTTCAAGTTCATGAGACTTTCTTATACTCACCTGTGTTGCACTGCTGTCTCTTATGATTATTAGATCACTTGTAACTGCATCACACCTTGTTGTGACTCTCCCCAGGACAAAGGCTTTTCTCCAAGACATTTAGAGTGCCTGGGATCCAAGTGCATGGATATTTTGAGGGCTGCTGACAAGTCTTGGGGAGGCAACTCCTTAAAAAAAAACATTTTAGTGAAATGTGTATTTTCATAAACAATTGGACCTAATCCTTTGTGCAAAGGAAAACAAAAGGAATCTGAACATGTAAAAGAAAAATCCCTACGTTTCTGCTATAAATGACAGTACAGAACTCACAAGTTTTGTGGGATTTGATATTGAGCATGTGAGCTGTTCATCAGCTTTATTAATATGTCACAAGCATAAATTCTGACATATATCAGAACCAATTAAACTTATTTTTGTACTTTTTATTTCTTGGAGACAGATTGTTTGAGTTCAGAAGGGCAAACAGTATCTAGCAGATCTGGTAATTCATTCAAATATGGGAGTAAAGCTCTTCTTTTAGTTCTGGCCAAAATTCCTCCAAGTTTTGTACAATGGTTTTGAAAGCTCTTATGTATTTAAAGAAAATCCTTTCAACTCGTTCTAGAGTCCTGCTTTATGTTTTGTATTGCTTTGAACTTATTACCTCTTTGCAATGTCTTGGAACATTAGTTTGGGAGCATTTGAAGCTAATGATTAAATGTATAGTGAAACAACACTTTGATGTTGCCAGAAGCAATTAATTTTCCCTATTTATACACAAAAGGTCATAAAAGACTGTGTTATGACAAACGAAATGATTCAGTGAATTCAAAGCAAGTTAACTGAATTCTAAAGGATTGTTACTACTTGGTGGAAAAAAGGTATCCATCAAGCCTTATCTTAAGTCAGAAAGCTGTGAATAACTTATGGAGTTTTGAATGCTTTTAAAATTAGAAAAGAAATTATGAATTTGTCAGCTACAGAAAACCAGCCTGTAACGGGTTCATTCAGAATGAAGCTTTCACAGAAAATAGATTCCTGAGTGTAGATAAATGAAGTTTATGAGCTTACAGAAGTCACCGAGAGAGGCCACATTTGCACATAAGCAGCCTGACTATTGTATGTTCTGTGCACAGATGCCTGTTGAACTTTATTAACAAATGGAAAAATGTACAATATATTTTTACTCCTACATTTTTATAGGCAGAGCATCTCACACTTCATTGAACCCATGTGCTGGAGACAACAGACAAGAATAGAATATAAATCACTCAGAGACAGGGACTGGAAGTCAGGTTCTGCAACTTCTAGAGCTCTATTTGCCTATGAGTGGGCACACCATGCTAGAGAAGAGAAGAGAAGAGAAGAGAAGAGAAGAGAAGAGAAGAGAAGAGAAGAGAAGAGAAGAGAAGAGAAGAGAAGAGAAGAGAAGAGAAGAGAAGAGAAGAGGAGACCCCAAACATGCCCATACAAACATACTCACATATGTGCATACATGTTATCCATGTATTCTAAAATTGTGGACATGATTAAACATAAAGGAATCCGACACCTTCAGCCATAAAAAAAAAAAAAAAAAGTGAAAATGGAAAAAACGCAAAAGAATGAAATTACCGTGGATTTAAAAACATAAAGGGCTTTTGTTTAACATAATTAATTTCTCAGTTTCCACTGAACTACGGAAAGTTTCAATTTCAGGTTAAATCTTCATCTTAATTGTCAGTTTAAGAAATATATTTGTTACACTGTCTAAGAGATACACAAATTCTAAAAATGATCTTGCACGGTAAAATTACTAAACTGATAATGGTGTGGGAACTAGCTATCAGGAAGAGAAAAAAACTGCTATACATCTGCCCAAGAATCATACCCAAACTTTCTGATAAACTGAAGGCAATAATTTGGCTTTCCTCCTCCTTTCCCTTCCCTGTGACCCTTTATCACCTTTTAGTCCCTTCAGAATAAAGCAATGAACTTCTGGTTTTTACAGTGAGTTAAAACAATTTGATGAACAGAGCTTAGACTGTTCAATATACAGATTGTTTGCAGACCTCCAGAGCATTTAGGGGTATTATTTTTATTTTAGAAGTTACACAGTCTTAGCAAGAACCTTTTCTTTGAATGCCAGGATCCTAGTGAAGAAAAACCCTGAAGGTTTTTGGGTTCAGTTCAGTTGCATTTGAGACATAGCTGGGAATGCAGCACCTCTGCATAGGGATGGCAGATGTGTAGTTCCCACAGAAAGTCCATATCCTTCCCAAGAGGAGCTAGAAACCAGGAAGATATGCCTGGTCATCTCAATTATCATCAGGCATCTAGGTCTGGGTAAATAAGTGGTGCCTGAATTATGCAGGCAGTCAAAACCTCAGTATTCTCCTTAACCATTGTGAGAGAATACAGAGTCTTTGGGTGATGAGGAAGAATTATCTGCAAAATTAGCACTAAAGAAAACAACCAACTGCATAAATATCTAAAAGGATGCCACAAAACACAATGACTACTTTTCACATTTCGGTCCATCCAATGGAATTTCTAGCTCATATAGCACCCTTACTGTGTATAAGAGTGATAAAGAAAGTACATGACTTGAAATGATCTGAACAATTGTAATCTAATGAAGTGGTTCAAGTGAGGACAATAAATTGTTAATGAGAAATGCTGGGAGAAAAATCAGGCCTCTGCCCATAAATCTTGTCTCTAAAATACAATTAGATTTTAAACTCTATGTTGGATTTTTAACTGGAAATTATGTCCCTAGATCATCTTGTAGACGTGAAAGAGCACCACATTTTCAGTTAATGAACTGACTCTTTAGGCTTTTGCATAGAAGGTGTTGTCTGTTTTAACAACTTCTGTATCTTTGATCATAAAACAAAATATTACATTTTTTCTTATTCATACAGAAATCTGAGTCACTAACTATTAGATATGTTTGGCCTCCTAGAAACTATTCCTTTTTTTCCCCCTTTAGATGTCACTGCCAATAAGCAACAAATGGACTCTTTGGGGTTCTTACCTAAGATGAGGGTGAATCAGGCTCCAGTTTTACTCCACTGAATATCTGATTATTTATTCAAAATGGAACAGCTTCAAAAATATTTTCCTTAAAAATGTTCAAACAAATCATCTTGACATTTCCAATATTTTTTTTTTTTGGCTGAAAGGATTGGTCAAATCTGGTACAAATTTGCAGATAGTTTCCATCAACACGATAGTGCATTTTTGAGCAAACAAAGAATTCTTCCATAAAAATTGCCTGGCTCTAATCAGGGCTGAGGCAATTTTGCACATGCCAACCAGCAGAAAATTAGGTATTGGATAAGCAAACTGGCGAGGATCTGGGTTCTACCTAAATCCCCTCGTGGCCTTCGTCCAAAGTGATTAGCCCCAGGTCAAACAGAAAGCCTGTAGTGAATCAAGCAAATTAAACCCAACCCTCCTGAGCTATCGGATAATGTGCTAGTCCCAAGACCTCCGTTCTTGGAGGCTGGAAGGGAGGAGGTTATTAAATATAAGCATGAAGTAACATTCTGCTCTATGGAGGCCCAAGGCATTGTGTTCTGGAGAAGAGGCAGGGGATAATACATGTCCCTCAGCTGGACCTGTTCCAAGGGAGCCCACAGCTACTGCCTCTGCCCATGCCCGAAGCTGCCAGTGTCCCTGAGCAGCGTTCTGCAGCTTGGAAGGCCACTAGGAGGTGTCCTGCTAGACTAAAGGGCACTGAGTTGCAGCACAGATCACTGCTTTAATGTGGACTTGGAGTTGAAGGGGCTTATTTCCTTTAAAACACTGTAGAACAGAATAATCCTCAGATTTATTTTGATTAGAAATCTGGATATTTTCTTGGCAGTGTTTATTAGATCTTAATGTAGCTCAGTGGGAAAGCCAGATATTTTGCTTTCTCCTCCTTTGAATCACTGAGCATTATTTTCTCTGTTAATGAATCTGGACAATTTTAACTGTCAGATTCTAATGTAACTCTCTGAATAAATTGATTGAATTGAAGCTGAACTCACCTCTGTGTTCAAGCTAAGAATGAGCCTGAACAGAAGTCTCCAGAGTTTCCTAAAACTTCAGGGAGTTTATTAGTGCAAAACTGATTTTGAACCACTGAACCTGAAGTGACTGCATAGTTTTGGTTTCATACCATGTCAAGTCAAAAGAAGATTAAACTCCCACTGCAGCTTAGATGTGACCCAAGGTGAATAAACTTACATCCGAATATTTCAGGGACAGCTATCACTGCCCTTGGAGCTGATTGGCCACTTCATTTACCTCCTCCTTTCCACACGCCTTTTTTTTTGAAGCATATTGGAGCACGAACAACTAAAAAATGTTTTTCATTTCTAAATCTAGTCTTAAATGAGTTGGTGCCTTAAGAAAAATAGACACATACTTCTGTTGCAGGTAGAAATTTCCATTCCCATCAAAGCAGAAATTAATGAATACCTTATTTTTTAATAACTGCAAGCTTCTGAAAAGTTTTGCCCCTACGTCCATCCATTTGTCAGATCTGCATACATATTCCCACCTGTAATTGTAGGAAATGGTCCCTATACTTTGCAATACTGCATGTGAGTATATAGGATGTCTTGGTGGTCTTTGGCCTTTCAACCACAGATTCTGAGGTATCAGTGAGAGAGGGAAGAGTGGGAAGTTCAGCATTCAGACCACACTCCTAAACCAGATGTATTTGCTGATAATTCCACTGTCTGTGCTAAAGTGATAAATCCACATGGAAAAACACCTTGTGGATGATTCTGGTAGAAAGCTGGTTTACAAGGAGCTGAATTTGGGATTCTTGCAGACAGTGAGCAACCAGACCTGCAAGACAACATAGTGGTCGTAGTGGTCATAGGCACCTGTGAAAAAGCACCCCAACTTAATGAAGATATCAGAGGTGGAAACAGCTTTTGATATTTGCATTTGGCTAGTGTATGTTCAGGAGGCAGAATGAAGATTCATAACCAACAGTCCTACAGCAAACAAAACTGGTTCAAGTGCAGTGGAACAAATTGTTCAATCCCAGCTAGTTCCAGATTTCTTTGTTTTTTCTCCCTCTCACTGCTAGAAGGTGGCAGTTCTGCTGAATCTGAGCTTAGCTGTTGACATTTACCACCACAGAAATCAGCCCCACTGTGTCCTGACACAAGAAATAATTCTGTGTACATTAAAGATATGAAGAACATCCTAATCTAGGAAAAAAGTTTTTTAAAAAGTATTTAGTCAATTTTCTAATTAAAGGAAAACCTAGGTTCATCAAGACACTGTATTAGGGTAAAACCTGAACAGATCTTCCTGATGGCAAAGGAACTGATGTAGATACACTAGCAGTTAATAAAAAAGTGACAGGTTCAGGCCCCTAAATTGAAAGTTAATAAAGAAGGAGACAGAGCTGTCCAGCTCCTCAGGGAAGGCAGAAAAGATCCATAGTTCAGAATTTCATAGAAAATTCTTACTGGCTTGGTCATGACTTGCCTGAGTGTGCTGGTTTTGGCTGGGGTAGAGTTAATTTTCTTCACAGTGGCTGGTATGGGGTTGTTTTGTGGAACACAGGGCTGATTACACAGAGATGTTTTTGTAATTGCTGAGCAGGGCTTGCACAGAGCCAAGGCCTTTTCTGATTTTTGTACTGCTGTGCCGGGGAGGAAGTTGAGGGTACTTGGGAGGGTGGGAGGAGACACAGCTGGGACAGGTCACCCAAACTGACCAAAGGGATAATCCAGACCATGGGGCATCATGCTCAGTATAAAGTGGGGGCAAGGAGGAGGAAAAGGGGACATTTGGAGTGATGAATTTTGTCTCCCCAAGTCACCATTATGTGTGATGGGCCCCATGGGGACACCTTCCTGACCTTGGAAAGCACTGAATTAATTCTTTGGTTTTCTTTGCTTGGGTGTGTGGCTTTTGCTTTTCCTATTAAACTATTGTTACCTCAACCCATGAGTTAAACCATGACACTGAGCAAAACTTCTGCGATCAGAGTGATCATGGTGTTGACCATCAAATTAAACTGAAGCTAGTCAAGTCCTGTTTTGTAATTGTTGCCCTTAATTAGTTGATTTCTGAACACTATTGCAAAAATTGTTTCAGAGAGGGGCAGAAGTTTTCTCAGGCATCAAAGCATGCTTTCTTGCTAACATCATAACACAGCTTTCCTGGGTTATTTCAGCATTGCCTGTGGCAAGCACAGTGACAGGACTTTCAGGAACTACAGAGGACAGCCTCAAAGTATCACTCTTTATCTTGTCTTTTACACTTTTCCAATTAGAATATTCATTTTCTACCATATTGACTAGATTAGGGATTAAAGTGTAATTTTTACTGGGTTCAATGACAGATCATTTCTGTCACATTTACAACAACATTTAATGTGTTGGCATGGTTACCCTTTTGCTACATTGCTAACCATAAACAGTTTTTGCAAACTAACCAAGTAATTTAGTTGAAGAAAAATATCCTTCTTCTCCCTTTATTTCCCTCCATCCCCTTCAAACCAATGCACTTCCACACAACATCTTTCTGAGACAGTTTTACATTTTGAAATGTCTGAAGCAAGCTTAGTTCATATCAAGCAAATTTCTTAGTTCGGAATTTGTCCTGCACAACTCAAAAGATCAATACCACAGAACAGTGTTGGATTGAAATCCAAGTACCTTTCTACTTGGAGAGCAGCGCTGACACTTTGGACAGGATTTTGTTTGAAATTAAGACACTTAGATTTAGAGATAGGATTAAGTTCACTCAATATGTTAGTATATATTTTGTTATATAGGTTATAGAATGTATATGTGTAAAACATGTTTTTATCTTACTATAGATATATATTTCTCTAGTTTGAATATGTTTAGGAAGACATTTTTTACTGAGAGGGTGGTAAGGCCCTGAAACAGGTTGCTCAGAGCATTTGGGAATGCCCCAACCCTGCCAGTATTCAAGGCCAGGTTGGATGGGGCTTTGAGCAACCTGTCCAAGGCAGAGGGGTTGGAACTAGGTGATCCAACCCAGAGCACTCCATGGTTTTGATTCTACTACAGTGTTGCAGCTATTATCTAGTAGAGCCTTTAATATTTTCCCTTGGCCATGGTGGGCAGGAAATAAGAATGTAACAGGTCATGCATCCCACCAGGACCTGACAATACTTGTGACAATACGAGGCTGACAGCTTGTCTTTTGAAAAGAGGAATCAACTATTTAAACAACTTCTAAAATCAATTCTGATTCCTGCTGTGAACTGTGGAGCCCTAACATCCCTCAAAGGAGGGCAAGAGGAAGCTTCAGCTGAAGATCAGCCTTCAAGGGGAAATGTTATGACTCCTGCTCTGAGCACTGCAAGTGGCAAGCATTTCTGAAGAGAAAGGTAAGGCGGAAACAGTGAAAAGGAGAAAATCCTCTTGTGACAAGACTTGTTTAAAGGCAGGATAAGATGAAATGACAACAGCTAGATCCATGGCAAGTCTCTGTTTTGAGCTGAGAGGTAGATTTGTTATGGGCTATCTCAAGCAAGAGGTTTTGTATTGGGGTATCTGCAATACCTTGGCAATTAGAAACTGCTCTGTCTACCCTTGGAGCAGCTGCGCTCAAGGTGTTTGATGTGTTGCACTAATAGAGAGCTGGAATCACAGCAAAGCTCCTACTGGTGCTCAGGTTTGGACATGTATTGTGCTGTGGGTGAAATTCTTAACAAAAATTCTCTATTGCCAAGAGTGGCAGATGGGATCTTAAGTGCTTGCAGGTCTTGACATCTGTGCCTGGATAATTGGATGTCTAGCAGGGTGATTTTTGAGCTTCCAGAAGAAACCTGCAGGTTTCCTGAGAAAGATCTCACTAGCTTTGACTGCAGTGGGGGAACACTCCTGAGCACTGCTCAGAGGGCTCCAGATGCACCAGCTCCAAAGGAGCCACCTCTGTGTGAGACCCAGAGGTCTCAGGTGCTCTGCAGTCCTGATCCCTTGGCACTTCAAACTGACTAACTACTACTGAAAAATTGCATTTGTCTCAGGGACAAGGTGAAATCACGTGTCTGTAGTCACACAGGAAATGAATGGCAAGACTCAGAATGTGATCCTCCTTCCCAGCTCCTCAGTACTAAAAAATAAGATTTACCCCTTTCTGAGGGTGCTTTATGATGATATTTACAGTTGCTCGTGGCTTACTGTCTATCTGGAAAGAAATTAGACTCTACTGTTTATAATAAGCAATTTAGGACAGTAACTGTGTCTAATATTTTGCCAGTTCTAAATATAATAATTTTAATAGGTACTGATTCTTTGTAATTAAGGAAAGCTTCATCACTATACTGTTGTTTTAAGTAAAGGCTCAGCAAACGTGGGTGTAATCCACTATCTGACAAAGACTAACAACCTGATTATGCAGCAATGTTAAATTTAAAACCAGGCAGGGATGTTTGACTTTATATGGGTTTTAGACGCATCTGCATCTCTGGAGAGAAGGGCAAGAGGCCTGGGACTGAGAGCAGTAAATCTTTAATTAAAGAACTGCTAACTATGCCTACTACATTTATAAATAACAAAACATTTATCAGAGCTTTTATCTTTTCTTGCAATCATCAGGCTGTACTAGATGTTGACAAAGTCAATGATTTATGCCTCAATTTTTTTTTCATTACCAAATACCAAAGATGCTCTTATCAGTGAAATCTTCTGCAACCTAAATCTGAGGCTTTTGTTGCTCTGCCTAAGGAATATTGTGAGCCTTTCTCACAAGTAATTTTGGATTATGTTGGCCCAAGAGAAAAGATTAAGGCTGCATAATGAAGTTGCATCCAAATGGAAATGTTGAGTGGTTTTCCTTGAAAGGATGAGTGGTTTAAAAAAATAAAAAGGAAAAAAGAGGACTTTAAGGAATGCTTTTATTAATTTTAAAAATTAAGATACCAGTTGTCAAATACTAGATTTGTTCATTATATTATATTTAAATGTTTGCATTCAATTTTTTTTTATTTCATGGCTGGTGGAAGATTCTGCCATGCTTACATATAAACATATATATGTACACATACATGTATGTTAGTATAAAGCCATAGATAAATATACACATACATATCCTAAAATGGATGTCATCACATTATCTGGGCTGCGTGGATACACAGTGGCCTACAACAATTCCAATATTCCCATTATTATTTTGTAGTGGAAAATTATGGAATAGTAAATTGGCTGGTTTCTGTGTGCAACCTTTTTCTCTTTATCAAAACAAAGTTCAGACAGAATATTTGCTATTCTGCACTTGCACTCTCTTGCCTTGACTACCTTGTCAAGAGTAAGCTCTTGGGCTCATTCAGGAAGTTTCAGTGTTTTTAATGCAACCACAACATGTAGTTGGCCCGATCCTTCAGGGAATGAGAGGGCAGGTAGTACCTGACAGTTTTGCAGATACTTCAACAAGTTTGAAGTTCTTCAGACCCAAGAGCATCCAGTCTGTAAGTTAATCACTGATATGTCCTCAGCTGTTGGTGAAAACAGAGATCTGTTGTAAATTAAAGTACTTTTTTCTATAGCTTTACGTGACTTTGCCTCTATTCAGACTGTCTGTGATGTGTGTTCATGTTGAGCTTTAGAGTATACTTTTGTGTATGTTTGTAACTGACTGTTTCATTTGACTTTCATTACATCTGGCAGGGAAATAAATGACTGTTTTATCAAAGCTTGTGAATTCAGCATTTTCCCCCCAAATTTAAAATAGGCAATAACAAACCAGCTGAGATGTCAAACTAAACTTGCTTTATCCTGATACTTTTTTTTTTTGAGAGGATGGAGTGAGGTGAAGAGAACATGAGTTAGAGTTGATTTTTCTATTTTACACTATGTTAAACTCCCGGTAACCTCTAAGAGAGAAAAATGTGTATTTTCAATTGTACATTCAGAAATGACTGTCTCGGATATACATGAAAAATACAAATGAGCTGCAGAGAAAGGAATATATATCCAGCCTTTCTTATTGTAACTTTGCATATCTTAGAAAAAGACAAATTAGTAAGAGTAATGAACAATGGGAATGTGGAAAGAGAATTTTCTTGCTATGCTTTCTAATAATTTCTAACCTTTTGTGTGTTTTCATTTCTCTTTTTCCTTTTTGTGCCTTTCATATAGTACTGTTTTGTTTTAAGCCCTGTTGGCAGCTAAGCACCACACAGCAGCTTGCTCACTTCCACGCCACCCCAGTGGGATGGAGAATTAAAAATAAAATTTGTGGCTTGAGATAAGAACAATTTAATAATTGTAAGCAACATAAAATATAACAACAGTAACAAGAGGTATTTTAAAGAAAAGATTGATTTGTAAATACAGTATGCTATGCTTTTTTGAGTGAGTGACCAATATAAAAAGGAAATCAAATCAATAATATTTGTATTATTGTTTCAAAATATTATTGTCACAGACAAATACCCTGTCTTAATCTAAGCACTATGTAGAATAAAAAGAGTTCATCTTGAGAGTGTTTATTTTGCTTGTTGTCCTATCATCATGGTCATTTTTCTAAGGATCAGTGAAGGACAATATATATCAGGGACACCAAATATCTCAATACAATGCTTTCCTATTTAACACTGATGTTGCTTGTCAGTGGAGGACAGATACATGGAGAAATTTGAAGGATTATAAGGAGATTTTAACTGAGATATTGCACACATTATGAGATGTGAGAAGTCATGAATATATTGGTGGGAATGACGACTGACCTCTCAGTAGCACTTCAGAAATTACAGGCATGAGAAAAACTTTTAAAGTTTTTCTGCTCAAAATGAAAGAGATGTAGGGCCCTTGAGAGAATAAATAGCATAATGAGAAGCAAAACAACGGCTCTTCCTTCAACCAATATATTTGTGTATATCAGTCCTGGCTTCTTGGCCTCAGGCCCCAATTAAAAATGGTTGAATAGTGTTTCTCTGCTACATGGGAGAGCTGGGAGAGTAAGTGTGTACTAACATACCTCTGGTTAACATACCTCTGCTGGTGATCCCAGCACCAGTTCACACTGACTTTACCAAATTAGGGGCATGGTGCCTGGTCATCGTTCATCCATACGGTTAAATTTTCAGAACCATTTTGTTGCAAGTCAACTAAAAATTTTCCAGAACAATTCCTGGACATTGTGTGGGAGTTAAACCTGGCCCAGAAAGAATCCTGCATAAGCAGTTTGGATGCAGCCACTCTCTTTGGACAGCACATTTAAGAGTATGGCTGTGGCAGGACAGTGCCAGCTGGCCCCAGGGCTGGAGAACATTGACCTGGCAGAGGAAAGAGGTCTGCTCTAGTTTAGTACCTGCATGCAGCATTGAGGGGCCATGATCACCTCCTGCCTAACCTACCCTGGCACACTGAGCATTTGGGGGAAACACTGAGCTCAGTTTAAGGCAAATGGAAACATTAGGCAGAAAAATCATCTGGCTCCTTATGCAACCCCTTGACATACCACCAAAATGCAGGTTAGAAGGACCACATACATGAGGCTCCTTACCCAAGGAGCACTGCAGCCCTGAACAACGCAGTACAGCATTAAGCTGTCTGCTCAGTCTTCCACATTTTCCATGATTACTCTATAGAATTATCTGTACTATTGCCCCATAGTGGGTTTTATTTCTCCCTCTCTTTTATAGAATGAAGTATCAAGGACTGCGCTAATAACACTAATAACAGGTGTGAAGCCTGAGGAGAAAGGAGGACTGACACACAACACAGAAATACTGTGTATCTTCATGTCTATACTACATTGGGACATAACTGCTTTTCAGACTGTTGTGTAACATACTGCATACGATACCTGAGGGGCTAAGGAAACAGTGTCCCCGAAAGACCATTACTTTGCCAGACAGGTACTTTTGGGGTTGTCTCTCCTTGGTCTTCCTCTCCCCCCACTCTCTAGATCCAGAACAGTCCTTCTGGGCATCTTAATGTTCTGGATCAACATTAATGATATCTTATTCCAAACTGGCTCATTTATAGGCAAAGTTCTGATTGGGTTGACTTGCTGGAGAATTACAGACTTGTGTTGATTTCTCCTTGACTTTCCAGAGGATAAAGGCTATGGGAATGACTTAATCCTAAGGCCTTGAGAGGAGCATGATGACCTTATACTTGAAGCAAACTGGGTTCAGAATATTTGGGATCTGTTCACTCTTTTTCATCCTTTGTCTCTCACGTCCCTAGGAAGTCCCTGCAAGGACTTCTCTGGAATATTTCAAGTCCAGCTCATTCAATGGGCTAGTCCAAAGACAGAACAGATGCCAAGCAACAGGAGCACCTCTGGGCAAGCATGTGTCTGAGTTTAGAAAAACTCCCTATACTTGCTTTCCTTTTGGGCATACATTTTAGGGAGTGATGTGTTTATTGTTTGGGGTTTTTTTATTCATATCAGTTGTGTGAACTATCCAGACAGACAGACATAAATCCTAAATTAGAGTCAGCATAAACTGTTCGATTAGGCTGTAAAATCTGTGCTGGAGGTCTCAGTTCAATGAGCTTCTGTGATGGCCAGCGATGGACAGGATTTTTAATGGAAGAATTAGCTGAGGTCTAGGGCAGTCACCACCTCAGTTCCTGTTGTATCCCTAAATTGAAACTCTGTTGTGCTGCTGGTGGATTCTGAAGTACCACTGTGAATCCAGGTCTTCCAAAGCTGGCCACTGGATTCTGTCCTTTGCCCACAGCCTAGGGTAGCCAAGGAAGAAAAGTCTTTGTCTTGGACAACTTGAACTAGCCATCATGGTTGCTGGGACAACATGCTGTCACTTAACAACCCATAGTTTTGCCTCTGATTGAGGGATCTAAGAATAGCTTTTAGTTGCAAAATCTCTGCCTCCACCATTTCGACTGCACACAGGCCTGAGGAGGATCCTCTGCTTCTCCTGACAGCTTGAGTCACATCCTTGGATCCTGGTTTTTATTCCAGGCCAGGCCTCTGGGCTTCCTTCAAGGCAGTGAATCCTTATAAATTTGGCTCATGAAAGCAATCCACAGGATAAATCCATGTATGTGTTTCATGAGAGCAGATTCCTGAAGAAGCAGAGAGGTGCAGCATCTGGACCAGGCAGAGAGTTTGTTCAGCAGAGCCCGGCAGACTGCACCAGCTGCCTGGGGGCCTACAAGCTGCCAGACTACAAGAGACCAGTCCAGAAATCTGGCACTGAAAGATCCAGCCCATTTTTTGTATTTACTGTATTTCCCCAGCTGTTTTTCCCCCTCATGTTGGTCAATAACTACACAAGTTACTCTATGTACAAATGTGTGACCTGAGCTTATAAGTCTTGTCCTTACCATGGGTGAAAAAGAGAACTGTTAGCTGGGATATTCAAGAGCAGAGTACTCATGTGCTTCACTGGAACTGTTTCAAAAGTGTGTAGAAATGGAAGACAAACAACTTAGGAAGCAGAAGTTTAGGTTAAACCTCTCTCGGCATGAATTTTAAATAAATATTTGTCAGCTGGCACTCCTCCTTCTGAACATCTTTCATTTTGAATAAATGCTGAGGAAGAGGAGGAGACAGGCAGAAAAACAGGGGCTGACGGGTAGAAAACACACTTATCAAGGGTGTGGGAAACCAAGGCTGGAAGGCTCATAGATCTAACTGAGTTAAAAAGATGTGAACAGGATTGGCAAGAGCAGCTGAACACTTAAAACCAGACCTCAGTGGGTTGTGAGGGCCAGAAGACAGACTGGCAGCTGGGCAGTGTTTGAAAGAGGGTAAATCTTCAGACATCAGTACAGTGTGCATTTCACAGATGAATTAGAAAAGGGCTAGTGGGAGGCTGTAGCAGTAAGAAGAGTGTGAGCTGAAGGCATGAAAGTCTCTGTGAGAAATTTTCTTCACTTTAGCTGTTATTGCATGTCTTGAATAAAGAGAATTGGGTGAAGAGTATGCTGGAAAAGGAATGAGCACTGAGCGTGGGGAGCAGCTGGAGTATTTCTGACATACACTTCTTTTACTTGCCACCCTATTTATGGGGCTGTAGGAATGTGGAGGGGAAAAAAGTTTACAGCTTTAATATTTCTTGTGAGCAAAATCCATACAGGATCGGTATTGGAATGTGAGTGCAGAGAACAAAAGGACGTGTCTCTGTGCCAGTGTATGATTAACTTGAGTGCAAGGTTTGTCTATACTATGATTTAAAGTTGCTGGACTCTTTTCCTTAAGCGTTTGTTATATACAGATGTGCATAAAGCCTTTCCACCCCACACATTAAATACAACTTTTAGAGGAAAAAACAACTATGCATTTATTTAAATGGTTGAGGTTTTGTTTTTTAAAAGTGAATATTTATTTAATTTTGTTATTTAGTCTACTACAAATAGTATTCCGTGTGCAAATAGTTTTTATTCTGGGATATAACCAAATATTGGGCAGAATGAAGACTTGTCCTGCCATGTTTAGTTGGGCAATGGAGGTAGAAACATTTCCTTGATATCACTGGAGATGAGGGGAGCAGAAAAACATTGAGCCTTTTGTTCACAGACCTCTGTGGGATAATATGCAAATCATCTTCAAGGCCATGCTGCATCTCAAGGACATTTACAGCTTGGTTCATGCTGAGACCATATGCCTGTGTTTCATCAGAAAGGAGATTTGCAGTTGGGTTAGAGACAGGAGAAAGGTGGTATTGCTCTCAGCTGGGGGTGCGGGTGGGGGAAAATTCAGATTTGGCACAATATCTCACATTTCTCCCTGAGTCTCATGTGGGATCACCATATAGGAGGAAACCTGGTGCACTGTGGGGATACCTCATGAGGCACAGGGCTTGAGGGATGCAAGCTGTACCCAGAGCACTGGAGATATGAAGACCTCATGGTTAAACAAAGCCCGTTGTGATGTTCACAGGTGCTGTGAGAGATTCCGCTGAGAAAGGATGTCTAAACGAAAGATTGAGCTGGCAGCAGAATAACTTGGTCTCCAATTGGTATAGTTTCTTGAGAGAGAGTCCTTCACCAGCTTTGCACTGTGGGTCCTCAAGGGACAGGTATGCCACCTCCTAATCAAGCTCACCAGAGCCAGCAAAATGAGCAAATACAAGAAATTCTACCTTCGTGAGCAAATTACATGTTTGGGTCCTCATAAGGGGATGCTGATCTAAGGAAATTCAGTGATAAAAACTTAGGCTTGCCATAAAAATTTGGTTGCATTGAATAGTCAGCTCCTGCTTTGACGTGATAACTAGCTATAGAAAGAATTCAAATTACTTCTATAAGGAAAGTTTGTGATCAGCTACAAAAATAAATTCAGACTGTTAGAGCTTTTTTTCATTCACTGTTCTTGAGTATTTGTGCAGTCAAAGATCTATGAAAAACTAGTATCTGTCCAGAAGCCACACTTCATTTGTTCAAGAGAGAAATTTTGTTTGGGGATTAAGTTGGTGTAATTCTGAAGCACCGAAGCCAATAGTAATTTTGCAGATGATTTGTATGGGAACATGACAAGGTCTTTCCCAAAGACATAGTGTACAATTTTGTGGTAGAATAATCATGGAAAAGACAAATCAAAAAGTTAAAATAGTACTCTCCTTAAGTAATTAACCCATAATTCCTTGAACAAATCATAGGTCAGATTGCAGAGAGATCATTTTTAAGAGCCAATAATTTAGGAAAGATTCTATAATTTGAATGGCTAACATCAATCTTTTGAACACCAAATATTTGATTGAAATGATTTACAGACAATGTTTTTCCTAGCTCTATAACTGGTACATCATCGCAAAATATAAGTACTGATATTTAAATGTAAATATATAATCATAATATTTATTGGATAACATACTTCCAATACCAGCACAGTATTTTATAATGCAAGTAATAGAATTTGATAAGATAATAGTGCAGAAGTTGTGATTTTTTTATAGTTAGAAGTACTTTTATTCTCTAATACAATTAATTTTACTCTTTATTTGCTCTTGGGATAAAACATTTACAGTCAGAATTGAAGATTAATGTAGGATAATAACACAAAACGGGGGTAAAATGTGGTATCAGTTTGTGTAATGGCATGTTACATGCAGCTGTTTTGAATTATATTACCTTTTTATTGATGTGTCCAGAATTTTTTTTCTTACAGCTTAAGCATATGGGGGCTTTTAAACCTACCAAGTATAGCAAATTGCAGATGAATTGGTCCATGAGGATGGTTTAAAAAAAAGTCTCTTAAGGTATATTGTTGAAATTATAACATGAAAAAACCAGAGGTACTGGAGGAAACTTTGACCTACTGGAATTCCATTTAAACTACTGTAACAGTAGTCATACTTTGCAGTCAGACTATTGCAGCATTTGTTTCTTGATGAGACTTTTACTTAGACTACTTTAGACAATTATAAGAAATAAGTACATTAATAGCTATTTAACATAGTTTTCAAACAATAATTCAGGCCTTGTCTTCCATGCTAAAAATTATGATTTTTTTACTTGGATTAACTAAAATATACATACAACCCTGCAGTAAAAGTGGGCATTAAAGATAGGGTACTGACTGTTAGGTAAATAAAAACGGTCTGGTAACCTTTTCCATAACATTTAGTAGTAAATCAGATGTGTCTTACCTTGATTGTGACAAAATGGTGGGCTGGCATTAGTTGCACTGAGATGTGCCTGTCTTCTTGTACTAATAAAAGCAAATCCTCGCAAAAGGCATTCTGACTTGCCTTCCAAATTGGAAGCCTGCCCACTAAAATACTGTAGTTCCAGTTATAGAACCATATAATTTACATTAATTGGTTTTCCTTTCTGCATTTTACTGGCTGCTGCTGTTTTTCTGAAGTTTCATTTTCTATAGGAATTACAGCATTCTATAATGTAGTATATAAATAAGACGTACAGTATCAGTAGAAGCAATGCAAAGTTCCAGACATTTATTTTCAGCACAAGTCAAAACTGATTTGTAGAGGGTCACAGATAATCCTTTACTTTACTACCAGTCCTGCTTCAGGAAGTCCTGTAGGTGCCTTGGTATTTATGTCATCACTATATGACATATATTGGTTATTGATTCTACAGGATTAGGAATTTCTGAGGGTTCCCTTCCCTTACGCACAAGGGTAATGAATTTACAATATGAATAAAAGTGACACCTAAATTAATAAGATTTGAAGCAATTTAATTTCACATTTTTACATTTTAAAGATAAATATACGCCTCTTATTTTACAGATGTAGAAGTCTACATTTCACAGGTCATTTTTACATTTTTAAAAATAACCAATAATGCAATATTTGTTTCTCAACCAGTTTGCATTACTCTGATGCAACAACCCTCAGTTAAAACTATTTTGAACTTCTCTGAAATGTTGCACAGCCAGGTGATGCAGGATCTAAAACAGGCCAATAAATATAGGGTCATCCTCTAGCTACCAGATATGCTAAGCACTGCTTTAATGGTTGATTGCATGACTATCACATTCCATTTGGAAGTCTTTCCAATTGCTGCCGGATTTTCAAATGGACAATAGAAAGAAGAAAGGGACAAAAATTCTGTCTGAAAGGTTTAATAAAAAGCAAGGTAAAAAACGACCTGTGGTCAGAGAATGAGCATCAATCTGAAGTTTGCTTTAGCTCTGAACAAATAATTGCTATTTGAAAATACTGGTAGTGATCTGTAGCACTGTGTGAAATATAGGACCATACTCACTCGGTTTGGGTTGAAAGGAACCTTAGTGTACAGAAATTTTATGTTTCTGTCCTGCTGACCTTGATAGTCCAAAAACTCTTGCATAAGACAAATTGGAATAATGGTCTACACCAGTTATCTCATTTTAACTTCAGGGAAAATCAGTTACTGGGAAGGAAAGGAAAACCAGAAGCACAAGGATTTATTGTGTCAGAACATAAGTCACAAAGGAATGATTCTTGTTATTCTATAAGTTATTTGCAAAACCAAGAATCAGAAAAAGTTGTTTTAAAGAGAATATATATTGGGAAAAACCTCTATGCATCTTTGGTTTTGAACAGTAGGAGTGTGATTTATATTGATTGTTCTGTGACTCCACTTCTGTGCTGCAGCAATACCATTATTTTAAGTCAGTGAAAGACTACAGTGACCAAGGGGCAGAACAAATCTGATGATTGCATGAAGCTTAACAGACTGATACTCTGAGATATCCATTCTCTTCACCTGATGAGTTGGGCACTGTGTCGAAAGACATTTGATGGGCATCCTTAAATACTTGAAATATTTGCTTTCCCTAAGGTCAACTTCTACCTAAATTATATCTGTGCATGGAGATGTAGTCACGTCTGGATATTTTCATATATCTAAAATACAGGAAATACCTGATATAGACAGAGTGAAACTCACTTTAAAAGTTCTTTTCTCTCTTTGTGGATTATAGAAAAGGATTTAGGTTTCTAATCTAGAATAGATGAGAATAAATGCTTTTAGATATTTAAAGATATGTAAGAAAAAAACCACTTCTGTTTTACTCTAGGTTCTCTCCCTGAGAATAGAAAATACAGTACAATTATAGGACGATGTAAAATTGGCAGTATAATCTATCCAGGCTTTTGTTAATCTAGGCTATGCCATTATGTTCACTATGTAACCTTACTGAGAGTTAGATTATTATCAGATTTATCAAGAAGATGCCTTTTTAAAAAAAAATTGGGTTTTACTTAGTGTGCAAGTAGATCTTTCTTTGGAATGGAATGAATGCTTTAAAGGAAAACACATTATTTCTACATTTATTAGCCATCACCTACTGTACTAAAGTTCCAGTAGGGTATGATACAGGGCACCGAGCCTTTCCCAGTACCCAGGCTGCTTGGGTTGTTAGTTTTCATATCATATTCACTGTAGGTATAGTATCTCAAGGATATCTGTGCCCCTCCTAGTTATACATGGCAGATAAGAATGGCCTGGAAGGCAATGTGGACATCTAAATTTATGAAGACCACTATCTGACTGTAAAACATCTGTCTGAGGACCCCGCCAAAAAATCCAGTGTTGGCTGGCTGACTGGCAATTACATACAAACATGCTGTACCTGTATGTGAAACACAAACCAGCTGCAAGATCGCTGTGCTGATTCGTCTGCCGAGCACACCGCAAGCAGTTCGCTTGACTTACGATGCGACAGAGCTGAGCTGCGTGATGGAGAAACAAGAACAGTGAATCGGCTGCCAGTCAGCCATGCCTTTAACTGGATGGATACCTCGGATAACACAACCACATGTGCTGTTGAGCTATTGCCACAGGATCATCAAAAGGTTGAAGGACAAACTACTGAAATTGTGTGCTGTCTTTCACACAGTTAACTGATCAGAAATTAGCTTTTCAAAGGGTCAAGAAAAGCGTGTGTTTGCAGCAATATTTACAGATATCTGCACCATTTTAATGATAACCACTGCATCTGTTTGTGTTGGCAAACCCAGACCCGTCTTGGTCTGAGCTCTTCTGGATGGCAGTGTAAATCCTGCTGGGCTCTTCACCTCCATGGGATTAGAGGATCACAAATCACAGATCAGGGCAGAGGTCAAAGGCACAGTACTTCAGGGTCCTCAAAATCTCTGCTCCTGAACCCCGTTCAAGTTATTCCGTGTTAAAAGTTTGGGAAAATGCTTTTTCCACCTTTCTTGTGCTCAAATGTTAATCAGTTTCTAACAAGAACCTATGAGTTAGCTAACCATATTCCACTAGAACCCAATACAGTAACCCTCAGCTCAAAAGAGCTGTCAGTGACTCCAGGCAAGGGTGAGAATGGAAACCATTAAAACCATACCTTTTATTGCTAAAAGTTGTGGAATAAATATGCAATATAATTATGTCTGTTCTAAAGGAAGCCATCTGTCCAATTTCTCTTGTACTAAGCCACACTGATGGTGCTCACAAACCAGTATGTATGGTATTTACAAATCATGGGATCCTTGTTATCTTCAAAGGATTTGGGTTTGTGCCCTGAAAGTCCTAATCTATAGAACCTTTGCTGTTTCCTTTGGGACACAACTCTTCTACTAAACAGAAAATGTTATCAGGAAGTTCTTTTCCTTTCACTCATCTTCCTTTTAAATTTTACATTTTTTTAAACTTGGGTTTCAGGTTTTTATTACTCTACTAAATAACTCCTACTTCATTAACTATGCTCATCCTTGGAATGGACTCTTCAGCTACTGCTTCCCTTAGCTATATATGTTAGAGTTCTTAATATTTAAAAGGTTAACTTTTCTTTCCCACCCTCCCCTTAATTTTCACATTGTGCCTCTTTATACCACCAGGCTAAAGCCAGGGCTGAAACAAGAATTGTTGAAATACCACGAGTATTTACGATGTCTGGAACTTTCTGAAATACTGTGAGAAAGCCCATTCTTGTGAGATTTCCAGCTCAGCCTTAAGATTCAGATAAGATCAGGATAACAATCCAAACTTTTTAGTGATATTTATCCACATCTTCTGAGATTTCTTCATCCCTATTAAAAAGAAATATATATTACATAGTATATGGATCACTCTGATGCATTTTGTTTTCCCATACTTTTTCATCCTATATCCCATTCAGTTAGTTCAATGTCCTTTAGCATCATTAATAAATTGAAACAGATTTAGCCTGTTCTTGATTCCAAGATAACAAAACACACAAAAAATTGTAAGACCATATTCAGACTCAGAAGACATCCACTTTAGTTTCTGAGATGATAAGCAAGCAACCAGGATCCCACCCTGGTTTCCTACTCAATTCACACTCTTCCACAGCTTCTTCTGTAGCTCTGATGTCTAAACTTCCCCTGCTTAGTAACAGCACAGAACTTGGCCCATAGGAATCACATCTATGAAATTTTGGCAGAAGACCCACGAAAAAAAGGTGGTTTTTATAAAAATGCAGCACAAAATGAGCACCACCACCCAGCATTCTATCTCCCATGTAAGCCAATCTACAGTGAAGAGGCTGTGATCATCTTCCATTCTTCCCCACTGCACACATCTGGATAAGCAATTATTAAAATCAAAATCATGAAAAAGTCCACATTTTATGCCTGCTTAAGCTGTCACATCCCAACATTGTGATGCCTGGCACCGTATAAATGTCAGATGCAATTGACGATGTAGGTACATTCATGAAAAGCACCTTAGTCTATTGACATTTTGAGGGGAAAAAGCTTCATTTTGGAAGACAAGACTTTCAGGATGACTGATTACTAAATAAAATTATGTTTCATCCGCGTTTGCCACCATCACTGTGCCAGTCTCCTGTGGGGAGCTTGTCTGGTTGCTTCCTTTTGGCGGTTACAAACATTCTTTCAAAACTATATACTTTTAGAAACCTGAATGTCTAATGAGCTTCACTACTTTTTCTTGGCAGCTTCTCTTTGCACTGAAGAAAAAGGGAAAAAATTAGCATATTAAGTATCTTTTTGTGTCTTGTTCCATTATAATACATTGTACTCTATCTTATCTCAGCCTTGAAAATTGATAGGAATTGTACATTGCGTATTCTTATTCAGCTGGTAAAAATTATTAGAAAAGCCTAACCTGTGTATATGGTGATACCTTTCCACTGATTTTCATTGAAACAGATTGGTGCTCATAAAGAAAATTAACTAAGCAGAAAAACCTGGGTCAAATTTCAGCTGCATTTTTTTTTCCAGTGGTACATTATACATTTGTCTGGTCTCAATAGCATCCAACAGATTTTGAATATTAGGTGATGAAGGCAGGACCTCAAAATGTTTGAATGTTCATCACAGAAAAACAGTCAGAAATCTGGCTGCCTGGCATATCTGCTAAGAGTATAAAATAACACAAGTAGAAATTTAATGTCAGCAATGTTAACATGAGATCTCTGGTATATTGCAATTTTCACTGGATTTATGCCGGTTTTTTTTCTCTTCTTTCCATGCCTTTTCTTTACCTTCATGTTGAATTTAGGATTCTGCAGCTGTTTTTTGGGTGAAGGCAGATGAGAGGAAGGGGCTTCTTTCTAGGTTTGATCCTCTCAATCTCAGGCCAGACTGTGATCCTCAAATCTGTATGAGAAGAATCCTTTCTTTAAAATTCCCATTCATCCTGAGAAAAAGAGGAATTAACCATTTCAGCAGAACCTTTCTTTTCCTCAGAAACACTTTGGTATAGGCTCTTCATAGGTTATCTTCTTATCAAGAGATGACATATTAACACACTAATTTTTATGTGCACCAATCAATTTGGGCATTAACTTTTTTCTAAGGGCCAAAACAAATTTATGGCCAAAAAAAGTCCTTTGTAGTTCAGCTCCACAAAAAGCACATGGTTTAAATACCAAGCCCTTTTTAGAGGTGATTTTTCTCATATGTTCAAAAGCATGGCTTGGACCAGATCTACAGAGAACAATTTGGATCCTGTTAATAATGAAGAAAACACAAAAAGGTTTTTCAATAAGAAAAATGCTGCAGACACATCATGTACACTCCTCCAAAAGGTGGATAGGCCCTTTATTCACCAGCCTCATGTGAAGTTTCTATATCATGCTGCTGCTTTGTCTTGGTTTCATCTTTCCACTCCTCATCCACAATTTTTTGGGACACAAAACAGCCCAGCCAGTACAGTTGGAGACAAGGGCTTGATCTAGGTGAGAGAAGAGTCATTCACACTCCTGTTGGAGATTGCTACAAAGGACTTCAGAGGAGCAGGAGCATTAATAGGCCACTTCCAGTGGGACAGTGAAAGCTTAGGAAATTTAAATGGGTTCATAGTTTCCAGAAATTAATTCCCTTTGTCATAAATGACATAGACACAGGTCCTGATTTAAAGGATGGGGTTGCCAGTGCCATCTTTACTCAAAGATGAAAATTTATCTCGTTTTGCACTAATTCAGAACAAATACAAAAAGAGACAGTTCTACAACTGTGATAAAAACTATGTAACATATTACGCAGGAGAAATTGCACAAGTAGATGCAGAGATCAAAAGCTAATTAGTGATCTAATGATCAATTCAGACCTAAAACATACTGTGCTACAAGTGTTTTTAAGGACATGAGTAAACACAGTCCATTGTCCAAAGAAAAAACACAAAATTACGTATATAAAGTAATTGTAAGGAAAAAGAGATGAATTATAGGAATAGCAAAATCCCCAGGCACTGTGGGGAAAGCATTTAATGTTCAGTTGTTCTGATTGATTTCATGTCCATGGGTGAGCTAGTTCTGTTCAGCTTAGCCAGTTAGGGCAAGTCAGGTACAAGGTAGCACAAACACATGTATGTTCACCAAAATGCACACTAATGTTGGGTTTCATACAGAATTCCTAATATTCTGATGAAATCATAATTTGAAAAATGTATGCATTTGATTTCACTAATTTTCTGACATACCTTTGTGGCAAAGCACTATCTTTGAAATGCTTTGTCATTATTCAGAATTGTCTTTGCCTTCATCCACAAGTTTATTGACACAATCGTGGTGTCAGCCGGATAGCTCAACATCTTCTGATCTGCTGAAAGAATCAGCAGTTTGAAATAATCAGCCAATATTTTTTTGATCTGATTTCCAAAGAGATGCATAGAGCTGAATATGCCATGAGGGAATTATTTTTCGATTCAGGAGTCCTGTGCAGGGATAACTTCTACATTGGATATACAGTTCTTTAGCAGAGACTGAAAATAACAATTCCTCAGGAAAAAAAATTCTACTTCTGTTTTCACAATTTTAAGGTGTAGCTTCATGTTTCACAGTTTGCCTTTATTCCAAAACCTCTATTTCACATGCCTCAGTTTAAGTATAATTAAGTAAAGGTCTACAGTATGGAACCACTCAATATTTGAATATACATATTAAATTCTGTCTGATGGGCCTTCAAATGTAATCCACATATCAAATTCGACATAAAGTTCAAACTCACACCTTAAATTCTGACTACATAAATCTTTGTATATGTGCACATATGCATTGGGTACATAGAGTAAAGGGTTTCTAATATATGGGTGCCTATCCTCTACTCAGAAACTTCCATATAAAACAGGGCAATAGCAAAATCTCTGAAGGGTTTCTTGGACACTTGCTCTTCTTCCTTACTAGGATATAGAATTCTTTGTTGGAATGGGATTAAAAAAATAAAAAAGTATAGTGGATATGTGATTTATACTGTGCACGTAGAAGTGGTTGTAGCAAAATTGTTATCAAAGAGGAAAGGATTGCAGGTTTGGGGGTTTTTTTTACCAAAAAGCCCTCAGATTCCAGAATCAATGAATCTTCTCTGGAAGTTCATGCAGCAGCCAGATACAGTCAAACGAGTGTGCTCTGTCCTCGGGTCTGCTACGGCTCCTCCTGGCTCCTGTATGTGCCTGGGCTCTGACAGGAACAGCCTTGGCGGGTCCTCGATGAAAATGCACTCTCTAAGGAAGCTGAGACCTGGTTCATTACTAGCCTTGAAAGAAAGAAAGAACTTACATCTGGAAATTGCAGAAAGGCTGTAACTCATACTGAAGATAAAGTTGGATGTATAACATAAATAGAATGGGAAAGTTTGTGCTGTTTCAACAGATTGGTCTGTTAATGTATGGCCTGGTGTAGCCAGCTGTATATAAATATATATATACACACAAGTATACACATAGATATGTATATACTTGTAGACATTACAAATCTTAGAATGACAGAGTCAATCTTGGAAGTGAAATTCAAATTAAAAAGACACACTTTTGTCCAGCTTCTCACTGTAAAATATAAAGAAAAAGAACCTTCTAAAGTAATAAGTCTTTCCCTCTTACTTATTAGTAAGAGGGAAACTTACTATATCATTTTATCATTATTCCTCTTTATTCACTACATAAATATCCTCATTAGATATTGACTGTAATAATGTTTGGAAGCTTGGAAGGAGAAATTTCTGACCTTGAGAGTTCCAGAAAGATTATTAAATTTGGAGAACAAAATCATTTACAAAGTAATGTTATGGCTGTGTGTAAAATGTTCTTTTATAGTCCATCTGAACACTAACACCTCATTTGCCAGCACAGTCCCTGAAAAGCTGCCTCAACTGTAAAGAAATAAAAGCCATACCAGACTCTGAAAAGCCAGAGCTTAACTCACCATGCAAATGTGTGCTTAAATACAAAAACTTACAAAAAAGTTTCCCAATCAAACATGAATATGCAGGTCTTGATACTGGAAGTTTAATAAGCATTTAAAAGCTGCTTTGTATGAACTGGTAGGAAATGCTCATTTTAGGCTTAATGACCTTTCTCTAATTAAATTTTCCCTAATTTATAGCAGATGACTGTCCTTTACTGTGTGATCATGCCCTACTTTGTATCTATCCGAACATTCTTTTGAATTATCCAATTGTTAAACTATTTGGTGTCAAAATGTTTCTGGATTGGTACTTAGAGTTTTTATGTTTCTTGCTTAACATTGGTTTGTAGTTTCTCTGTACATAAATACATCAACCTGCATTAAAAACGGAGCCTTTATCTACACAAGTTGCTTGGGGAGTAACTTTCCATGGTGCATAGGACAAGAAAAAGCATTGTTTTCTCTTTGATTTAAAGAGTTGATTTATAAAGGTTTACTTTTAAAGCTTCTGTTTCAAATGTGCTAACTCCAGAGTTTTTATATATTGCCCAGATTTACTTATCCATGTTTACAGTCTGATTTATAAACTGCATGCCTTCTGACTCAGCAGGAATCTTTGATTTAGTGCAACACATTAAAAATAAGTTTTTTAGTAGTTCCGTATTTAACTGAATTCAGAGAAATTACAAATGAGTGAATGCATAGTTCTTTTTTTTGTTTTGGTTTTCCCTTTTAGAATGTTCATATAGCAGAATATACAAGAAAAAAGTCACTGTGAGAATGAGGGAATTTCAAATATAAGTTAACCAAAGCCCTCCAGTAATTAGAGTTTCTGAATTTTGGATGTCAGTAAAAGCAGGCTTCTAAATCACCTAAATATATTGGAAAATACTACTTTTTACCTCTGCAGTTGAATAAACCCTTTTTCTGTGTTTCAAACAGATGCACTGTCTGAGCTTCCAATTTGCTTCTGAGCCATCAATATTTTGCACATGGTTTCTCCAACTAGGGTTATATCCACACCCTTAATTCTCATTATTGGCATAAAAAGTCCCTGACAGAGATGTCTGGGATGTACATTTATGTTAAGTGGTTTAGAAAAAACAGTAAAGATCTGCCCAGAGTAGAGGTAATACCATATTCTCTGTTTTTTGCCTATTAACACAAAGGTACAAACATAGTTACTCAGAACATGAATTATCTACAGTTGTCTATTTCTCTTTCTGTTTACTAAATAGAAACTTCAAATCTTTAGGATCTGCTTACAGTTTGATATGTTTTGTAACATTAATGGCTAAACCAGCTTTTGGGGAGTCAAGCTTTCATTAACCTCATATGAGAATTCTTACTCCACAACATTAATTCAGTTTTAGGTCACTGATATGCAAATAGAAAAAATGCCATAACAAAACAAAGCTATAAGAAAGCAGTTCCGTTCCTATATGTGTTATGCTGGGATTTTAAAAAAAATTTAATTGTGCTCCTGGTCTGCCCACATTCCCCTTGTGATGCATTTGCAGACAATCTGAGTGGGGATGTGTGGCCAGGGCGACTGTACAGATAAACAGATAAAGTAATTTTGCTGTAGACAGGAGCAAAGAATCAGAGAATTGGAGAATAATTTAGGTTGGAAAAGACCTTTAAGCTAATTGAGTCCAACTCTTACCCTGGCACTTCCATGGTCGCCATCAAGCCTTGTCCCTAAGTGTCACATCTCCCGGGATGGTGATTCCACCACTTCCCTGGGCATCATATCCCAATGCTTCACAACCTTTTCTGTAAATATTTTTCCCCCAATATTTATGTAGTGACAGGAAAAGGGGAAATGGCTTCACACTGACAGAGGGCACATCTGGAGTAGAGATTAGGAAGAAATTCTTCCTTTTGAGGGTGATGAGGGCCTGGTAGAGGTTGCCCAGAGAAGTTGTGGATGCCCCATCCGTGGAAATGTTCAAGGCCAGGTTGGATGGGTCTTGGAGCAACCTAGTGGAAGGGGTCCCTGACCATGGCAGGGAGCTTGGAACTAGATGATCCTTAAGATCTCTTCCAATCCAAACCATTCTATGGTAATTCTATGATGATTTTATGACTTTAGGAATTATAATTTAGTTTTGAATGTCAGTAATGAAATTTTTGAAAAAAAATTTATTCAGAAATCTTTGTTTCATGCAACATTTATTAAAAACTGTAATATATGAAGGAAAAATTAAACTTGAAAAAATAGTTGTGTTTATAAATAACGTTGTTTCGATGAAAAATACATCTTAAAATCTATTTTAACAAGTTTTTGTAACTCATTAGTGATCAGTTTTTTTTCCATCTTCACTTGAAACTGGTCTTTATAGATCATGGAACCTTAGCATGGTTTAGGTAGGATCTCCTTATTAGTTTTAGCTATTGAGCTGTTTCTAAATGAGTCCCTGTCCTTGCCATTATAGCGAATACTGATGAGGGTAGAAAGACAACAGAAGCTGTCACTTCAGCAATGACCGCACACCCCATAGCCCGTTTAGGGATTCACCCTTGGGGATGAATGTGTGCAAATACTCTGGAGCTGAAAACTGCTTTGTGGATAAGAAATATTGCTAAAATATGTTTTCCACCATGTGATATAAGCTAAATAAGTAATAATTCATTCTGCTACACAGAGGTATGGAGGCCTCAGGTATTCTTCCAATCTCTTTTGCCTGCTCGTACAACACTGTGTTCATTCCATCGAGTCTAAACAACCACACTCTAGATCGCATCAGTTATTGTGTTCATTGCCATGTGCAGATATTTCAAGCACGAGACCTGTTTAGATATGAAAGTTACTTGAACTAATTTTGTGCTTTTTAATGTGCAGTCATCAGAAAGGAATATACTTAAAATAAGAAAATTCAGCCTCTCAGAGCCAGAGGATGAGGCGAACGTGAGAAAACATCCCCATCTAGTGGTGTTCCCCAGGCCTGGAACACCTCGTGCCATTGGGAAGGTAATTCAGGATTGGAGCAGTGCCATCACAAGGCAGATTACATCGGTAATGCTGCTGCCACTATGCTGGTATAACTGGTAAGAGATTCATGTGCAAGCAAAACCCGTGTTAATGAAAGGGAAAGTCCCATGATAAAACTGTGCATTACAACTATGCACCTGACCCCTCAGATGCTGCTCCAATGCAGCCCAAAAACTGGAAGTTTTACAAATTTAACTCTCATGTCCCACTGTTCTCATACTGAAGTATTTTGATTGTTTTCCACAGACTCAATGATGATTTCATTTCATGGAAAAAAAAAAAAAAAGATAGATTTCCTCAAAATTTCAGATATCACAATTTAGAGAAACTGGTCCATCTCTCTCTTAGAATGATAGTAACTATTAGGAACTCAAATGAGTATCAGTTTAAGAACATGCTAAATTAAATTATAATAAATATCAGAGTGTTTTATTGCAAAAGATTCAAATTATGAATACAAAAAATAAAGGAAAATACAGTGCATTCAGACCTGGGTTCTGACACTGCTTCATCTCCTTGAAACATCATATTCATCCAAGAAGGCAATCCCATTGATGCTTTCTACAATGGGAAGCAAACAGGAGCAAAAGGAATGGTTTCCTGGTTTTCTGTACCCATAGCTTGGTAGGTGCAAAACAAGACCACAGAAATTTCACTGAATTCAAGGAAATTTTTTGATTTTTCCACAGTGTAAGTGAAACCAAAATTTGCCCTTTGGTACCAGAAATTATCCTGAGAGATTCCTCTCTAAAGAGCTAAGTTCATGTAGACACTACAGACCTCTACACACACCCTGAGAAAGAATTTTCTACTTCAGATGTAAAAACACATTTAATAAACAGTGGTGGTGTTTTCTAACACACAACAGACACAGCTGTGAAAGAAAAACAGGCAAAACATGAAGTCTTCTCTATTCCACAATGGGAAAGTACTAACAAAATTCAGAAATCAAGATTTTTAAAGACATAGAGGAAAGTTATTTACAGACAGGATAAGTCAATGTCCAGAAAGACATGAGCAGGCAAAGGCTGTCTCACACTGTTTGAGTGTGTAAACCACTTACTCCCACTTAATTTCTTAAAATTTTTTGGGGAGTTTATAGTTCCTGGATCCCTTTTCAGGATTAAGAAAAATTAAAAGTTAAGAATATTCTGTTCTTTTCTTGTTTCTGTTAGCCTTGCTGAGTTTCTTGTTCATGTGCTCTTCATTAAACATACAGTCTTTATGATGTGATCTTCTTTCAAAATGAGCATTTCTACACAGTCAGCCCTTCGATGGACACTTCAATATACACTTTATGGCTCTAAAGTGTATATGTTCTCCACAGAACTACATTAAAGGTAAATAATTCACTCTATGCAAACTGAAGTTATTTTCCTGAATGTGTTGCATTCCATGCAGTAATTTAGACATATTCTACTTTAACATCTTTAATAAGAAGCATCAATACCAACTTTTAATGAGAGGTAAGGAATTTTCTTCTCCAAAGACTGCCTGGGAAATAGCTGTCTTAGTCAGTTTGATCCAATGACCTAAGCATGGACTTTTTGGGATTCAAAATCTGAATTCCAAGAGTAACAACAAGTCATTATTTACGATGCTCCTGGAGCTGTGCACCAAATTTAATAAGCTTGACAACTCTGAGTTTACTTGTTTTACTTTACTTCATTAACACTGGAGACACTTTGCTGCCAGACTGTGTAATCCACCCTCAGCAACGTGACTATAAACAATTGCCAATAAGTTATTTCAAGTTGGGTTTAGTTGCTGGTAGGCATCACTCCTTAGTGCCAGAAAGTAAAAGCCTGAGCTCCTTGGAGCCATGAGGAGAACTTTTTTGTTTCTATGGGTTCGTGATTTTATCTAGAAGCTCGTATCCTGAAGTATATCATAGGCTTTATAATTGTACCCCTTTTTTTCAAAACTCAGAGACATAAAGCCATACACAGAGCCATAGCTTAAATTAATTGACTATGCAAAGCAATACAGCAGTAAGGAAGGGGAGCTTTCGAAGGGTATTTGAAAAAAGCTGTACAGCCCCAGAAAAATTTTGGAGTGGTGGTTTGGTGTTATGCAATTGGATGTGAATTTCCATAATCTTGTGTTTAGCCAGTAGTCGATACTGCTGTAAGGACATGGAAGTGACAGGAGAGGGCAGCAGAACACAGCCACGACCCCAGAGCTCGAGCAAATGTAAGGATTTTTAAACAAGCTATTGGTATGCTTGGAAGTTTTGATGAATTCTGCTTCATTCTGGCCATGCATGTGTGCCTGACTGAAGAAAGTGTTTAATTGTAGCCATTAAGTTCTCAGTAGAAAGCCAAGAAAGATACAAAGCTCTCTGAAGTAATCTAAGTTCAACATTTGATATGAAAATTCTACTAACATTGCATTTATCCTGTATTTCATTTAATTAAAGGAGACATACACTCAGACTTACAGAAAAGGTACTAAATCCCTATTCTGTATTTTTTGAATCTGAGGAGAATGCATGTTGGTTTACTTTGGGAGAAAATTTTAAGACTCCTTCTCCTGGTTTTCGCCAGAACAGAGTAAATTCGTCTTTGTAGTACGTGGAACACTGCTGTGTTTTGGATTTAGGATGAATAACAATATTTACAACACACTGATATTTTAGCTGGTTTTTGGTTGATAATTTTGGCAAGTTCTGCTGTGTTTCCCTACACCCAATTTAATCACTGGGCAATTGGTCCCAGTCACTTCATTTGAAATTTTCTGGATTTTTCAATTTCATTTTTGATTGACCATATCTCCTTTCTGGAGCGTTTGTTCAACTCTGTCCTGCGGTTTCAGGATTTCATTGCCTGTCCTGAAAGGAAATTCTTCCTTTCAGGACAGGCAATGAAATCTTGCGATTTCAATGAGCATCAGTTGGGCAAGCTCCTGTCCATATTCCTGCACTTCAGGGTCATCCTGTTGGTTTTTCTTGTTTTCAATCTTATGCGCTCGAATTTTCTTTTTTTTTTTTTAAATTCCAATGTTTGGTTTCTCTTTTGTCCCTTTGTTTACCTTTTTTTCCTGATTATAAGCTTTTCAAAGTGCTGAGCAGGGCTTGCATAGAACCAAGGCCTTTNCTTATGCGCTCGAATTTTCTTTTTTTTTTTTTTAAATTCCAATGTTTGGTTTCTCTTTTGTCCCTTTGTTTACCTTTTTTTCCTGATTATAAGCTTTTCAAAGTGCTGAGCAGGGCTTGCATAGAACCAAGGCCTTTTCTACTCCTCACCCCACCATCAATGAGGCTGGGGGTGCAGAAGCAGCTGTCAGGGGACACAGCTGAGCAGCTGACCCGAACTGATCCAGGGGATATCCCAAACCATACAGAGTCATCCTCAGTATTTAAATCAGGGGGAATGTGGGCCAGAGGCTGCTGCACAGGAAAAGGGTGGGCATCAGTCAGTTGGTGGTGAGCAATTGTTTTTGTTTTGCATCACTTATTTTTCTTGGGGTTTACTTTTTTGTTGTTGTTGTTCTCTTTTTCATTTATAATAATATTTCTGGGTTTTTTGGTAATAATTATTTTATCTCAACCCACCTGTCTTCTCACTTTTACCACTTTGATTCTCTCTCCCATCCCATCCTGAGGAGTGAGCGAGTGGCTGCGGGGAGCTCCTAGTAGCCCACTGGTGTTAAAATATGAAGTAAATATTTTGAACTTTATTGTCATGATCATTCCCTGTTCCTAAGATTGGTTTTTATTTGTGTGCATTTTCCCCATGCCAGATAAAAGCCCTGCATTCCCATCCTGGAATCCATTGGTATGCCCTTTGATTCCCTGCTCACGCAGAAGGGAGACAATCTCAGAGCCTCTGTGGTTCTTTTGTGTGGTAATGGGAGCTGAGGTCCTGTTGCAGGTGCTGCATGTGCCAAGCTCAGTTTGGGCACTATCACTGCTATTTGAGACTAATACTGACCCTTCTGTCACTGTTGCTCCACTGGCATACCTATTGCATAGACATGGCAAACAAATTTCTCCTGTAAACTCTGGTATCTGAATTGGTTCATATTTCTTATACTGATGAACTAGTGATTTACTGTACTGGATGTCTGGATTTAATCACGAGTCCTCAAGTCACTAAATCAATCAATTACTCCTGGTCAGCTCAAGTGTCTTTTTGACTAAGTCTGCTGCTATCCAAATCCACCTAAAAGCCCAAATCCATGATCACAACTACAGCCTCTGTCCAGACTCCCTAACAAATGTAATTCACTCAGTCTGTGTCCTAGCACACTACAGCACAGGTTTGTTTACCTCAGTGCCAAGTTTTAATGCCAGTTGGAAATGTGTGTAGACAGAAATTCCCTGGATGTTCTCAGAGCAAGGAAACGAGTAGCAGCAGCTGCTGTGTGACCACGATCTCTTCTTCAGTGCACCTCACATACCATGGTGAGGCCAAAAAGGATATCTGTGCCATCCATTAAACTCTTGGCCTCACTGCAAATGTGCTTAGCTCCAGACCTCCTTGTCATGGTGCTGCCAGGTGAAAGCAATGTTTGCACTGCAAGCTGAACTTTTCTGCTTCACATCACACATAATTCCCAGCCACAATTAAATAATGCTGTGTCCTGGTTATTAACCACTCGGCCCATATAGTCGTGATGGGATAAGGAAAAGCAATATAGACAAAACAAAATTACCAGTTTCCAGAAATGTTAACAGTCCACTTTGGCCCTTGGATCAGGCAAGTCCTTCCTTGGAACAAAATCAGGAAGCAGATCATGACTAAAGAGATTCACATTGTGGGCTTAATCTTCCAAAGATCCAAGGAGTTTTATCAATGATTGCTAAAGCTGAGGATGACACAGCATGATTCATACACATAATGACTTCTGTCCTTTGGGATCTCAGTTGTGTCATTAATGGATTCCCAGACTTGTGATTTTTAATTACCTCAAAAGGCAAGATATGCCAGCATGTTACCCAGTTCCCTCAGGCAAAATTGCTTTGATGTGCAGCAGTGAATTTTCACTGACTCTGCTGAGCAGGATTTTGAGAGTGTGGCAGCTTCATGGGCTGATACTCATCACTCTTAGATGAGAGTTCTCCTGAACTAATAAAGTTACCAGACAGTAGATGGAGGAAGTTGTGTGAAAACCTTGTAGAAACAATACCTCACTAGTGCTGTGATAAAGTCACTCTTTATTTCTCATAGAATTTGAAGCACTTGAAGTAGAAATTCACTGCACTTTTCAGCTGTATAGAAAAATATATTTTGAAGGAGTAGAAAACATCTCTATTTCAGATATACAAGCAGTACCAACCAACACTGTCTAACTTTATTCCACCTCATTGAGGAAGAAAGGGTTTAGTCCAGCTGGTAAGAGGTGTGTTGCTATAGGTAGGAGCAGACAGACTTACAGAGAGTGAGAGAGATGCAGAAGGAGTAAAAGGATGAGGATTCTTCCCCAGAAGGGTTAGTCAAGACATTGTGATAACTAAAAGAATGGTTTGAGTCTCCTTTTTACCTAAGTATAATCCTTTGACATGACACATTTTCATTTAGGCCTTATGAGACAGAAAGTAGCACTCTTTTACAAGCTATTAATATTGGTCACTGTAGATGATTTATTCACCCAGCTGAATAGACTTTGCTTTTTTTTTCCTCAGATAAAGTCTAAAGTCAAACCTAGCTTTGGTAGATTACCTGAATATAAAACAATGTGGTACTTGATAGAAGAATTTATCAAGGAATAAAACCTTGGGCTGGTGAGTTCTAGAGTTGTGTGTTTTCCTTTCCTACTATGAAGCCAAGGAGACACAAGTTCAACAGGGTGGTAACTGGTCCCTCCAGCCTTTAAATTTATTTAAACAGTCAGGTGAATGGGTCTGTTCCCAAAGTTTCTGAAGCAGAGGGGGAATTTCTTTGAGGTCTTCAAGATATAACTCATCTGTCCGTGGCAGGCATAACTATCCTACCACACTACCCTGTCGGTGTTTCTGGAATAAAAAAGTGGCACTTTTTCCACTCTCTTTCCATATTTCCAGACATTAACATTATGTTTTCACTTCTTATAGCCACTGCAGAATGGAGTCTGATGAATGAATTATGCCTTTGATGCTGGCTGACATCCAGCTGAACTTGCTACCAGAATTTTAACAACATGGTCAGCGGCAGCAGCATACTGGTACGTGCAGCTGTTCTCAGTTTCAGACGTTTAGTTAGAACAGTAATTTCTCTGTTGATAGCAACAGCAAGAAGCAAGTTTAAAAATCTCGTGTACTTCTAAAACCAAACGAAAACAAAAAAGCCCCAGATTACTAAAAAGCAGTAGATTCGTGTACATCTTAAAAATTACTGAAAGACAGATTGTTGCTGTAGTGCTTCATACTGTACAACTTACTTAGAAGTAGGTGTTGGACCTGCTTCAGGGAAAGGTAATTCTCTTTAGAAAATCATTTGCCTCTAGAGGTGACAACAGCAGATCCCTGAACAGCAGCACTCTTCCAGTTAAGCCAAGGTCCAGCATCAATTTAACAGTTTCTTTTCCAGATTACTGTTTCTTGGCATAGAGAAGTACATGGCAAAATAAAAAAAAAAGACCTGAGGTCTTAGAATGAGGAGAGGAAGTGCTGGGGGTTGGAATTTTCCCCGTTAGAGGTCGGGGAGGCACTGAGGGCTGGGAGCTTGGAACAGGGCGGGGGGAGGGGAACTCTGGGGGGAAAGGGCAGAACCATCGCGAGACTACGAGGCAGGTAAAAGGCGAGTTTGGGGGCGGCCTCGCTCTCTTGCTGCCGGGGTGGCACCGGGTGAGGATCGGGACGGCCGTCTCTTGCTGCGGAGATAGTTCATCGCCAGCCTGAGAGACGGACCGGCCTCTGCTCGTGCTCTCCGGGGAATCCTGCCTCTCCTCGCTGCCCTGCTTGGAGCCGGGTCGCCGCTATCCTGACCTCCCGCTGTTCTCCGGCGCTGCTCTGGGCTCTGCACGCCGGCCGGGACGCCCCGCCGGTCCAGCTACTGCCGCGGAGTTTCTGGTGCATCTCGCCCACCGGCCTGGGATTTTTCTCTCCAGCTCCTCCCTGCTGTTGCAGCCTGCTGCTCCTGAGAGTCCTGCTAGAAGCGCCGGGCCAGCTGCCCCGGGGTTTTCGCAGAGCGCCGTTTCTCCTCCATCTTCCCTCCTGCCTCAGCGCGCCAGCAGCACCACGTGTTTGCCGAGCCCGCGCCGGAGCGCCCCCTGCAGCCACGTGGGGAGCACCGCACCTGCCCTGCACATCGGGAGCTGCCAGCGCCCCTGCCGGCTGTGCCCGGAACTGCACCAAAGGGAAAGTGCCGCAGCGGCAAGGCTCCCACTGCTGCTGGGCCTGTCTGGGGTTAACACCGCTGTTACTGCTGTGTGTTTGCTTTATTGTACATATTAGTAAAAACTGCTACTCTTATCCTCGCATCTCTGCCTGAGAGCCCCTTAATTTCACAATTCTAATAATCCAAAGAGAGGGGGGTTTTACATTCTCTATTCTAAGGGAGGCTTTGCTGCCTTTCTCTAGCAGAGACTGCCTTGTAAACCAAGACAGGAAGACAGAGATATGGCCAAGAGCTTCTTTGTTTTTCCCCCTTTCACTAAATCACGCTCTCCAACAGCCTGGTTCTTTGCTTCATTAGTTAAACGACTGTTAAGTAAAACCTGATTTGTATTTGTGAAGATCTGTAGATCTTCAAGTATATTTCAGACACCCAAGTGCTATGTATAAGAACATACAAGGATTATAAATTATTGTTTTGAAGCTAGACTATTTTAATTGCTTAGCTTGAAGTGGAGCATGAAACTTGAGACATCAGGGAGGCTGTAATGTAAACCCAGGAGTACCTGAGAGAAATGAGGGTTGTCTTGTCTTTGTAAACTATTTTTCAAGGATCTGTAGCTTTGTGGGGCTCACAGTTTATCATCAATCTAAGGACATGGCCAAAGATTCAGGCTGATTTTCAAAAAAAAAAAAAAAAAAGAAATTACAGAAAGAAAAAATTGTCCTCTAACTTACCCTGTGTGTTCGCCAGCATTTGCCCAGATTGCTCTGAGGAGCTGTTTGTGTCCTGCTGGAGTTGAACCTGTAAACTTGTGGGAAAAGCAGGATCAGTGTCCCAGCTGCAGGACTGAGAGCAGAGGATGAGCACCTCTGCTGGCCCTTGTGCTGGTATTTAGTTAGAGCTACATTTATTCATGCTTCTTCCTCCCCTTCTATGCATGCTCCATGGAGTATTTACTTCGGTTAGCAGCTCTCAGGTGACTGTTGGTGTCTTTTCTCACAGATGCTCAGAATTAGGGTTTTTTAGTGATTTAGACATTAATCTACACACTACTTTAATGTGCATGTGCTGATACAATGGGGAATGAGAAAAGATCATAGATGCTCATTAATATTTCATTGTTGCTCAGTAGGACTTCTCTTATCACAAGGATAAAAAAACAAACTAGACAGGATGTTTACCTCAGTTAGCAGTCACAAATCAAACATCACCTCCTCAAGTACAGAATAAATATGTTGCAATTAACTGCTAAGTCTGTGAGATTGTATGCTTTGATCGTTTAATAATGATTCTGAGGTGAATAATTTTGCTAGAGTAAATTTTGCTTTTGTAAAACACTAACTACACAACATCTGTCTGATTTAATAGTATTTAAATTAACTGGTTCTATGGCCAAAGATGATCTGCCAAATTGCAATATAATGTTTCAGAAAGAAGAAAATGAGTGATTACAGCTTTATTTTTACTGAGCTCTACGAGGAGGCTTTATGGTTCAAATTAAAGAATTATTTGACTTCAATTTTCAGCAATGTAATTTTATGATAACTAGAATTAATGATTGTCATTTTTAAAGCAAACAGGATAAAATCTTTAGTAAAGTTCTCTTCTGCTTTAATAACTACATTAACAAAATAAGTAGACCTGGCTCTCAAAACTTATTGAAAGAGAACAAGGCAAGCAATGGGAAAATGGAGAAGCATTGGCTCCAGCACCTTTTATCATGCCCCCAGAGAAACTAGAGGGATGAGGTTACTTGAGTCCCCTTCTGAGTCCCAAGTGGAAAGGTATCAAAGGAGGAGTAGAACAGGGATCTCCTGAGGTGGATCGATGTTATTAGTAAAATGGTTGGAATTGACAGTTAAAACCATAGGTGAAAACACCAACAAAGGAAAACAAAGGCAAGTTTAAGAGAAATCTATACATAATTAAGAGCACACCAAAAATCTAGTCTGAGATTCAGTGCATAAAATCACCAAGCTTTTGACAGCATCCAAAATACTGTCATGTATGTGATATTTTCTACACATCTAAGAATGCTGCTCAGAAAGGCTTAGTTTAAAAAAACTGGAGCTAGAGGAAAAGAAAAAATCTGGGTGATGTTACAGAGTTTAACCTGGATAGGTGCAATTCCTACAAGCAGAATCTCTGATGCTTTGAATTTATTGTATCACGACAGATTGCTTAATTTAAGTGTAATGCTGAGAAAAGTGAAAATTAGAGTTCAATAACTATCTGAAGTTGTATTGAGGGACTTCACAAAGTCCTGGTGTGATTGATTGTTCTGACTTTTGTCACAAAATTGGGCAAAATGCAATGCAAAAGAAAGTTATACACTAATATCTGGACATCTTTGAATGTGGTAGAAATTGCTAATTTCATAAGCAATTTAACATCTTTAAGGGAAAAAGATTCATTTCCCATCTTAGACCAATTAAGACATTTACAGAATGTATTGTGATATAACTTTGGACCTTCTGTGTCAGACATTGATGATCTCCTTGATTCCATTCTAGTTACCTGATAGAGCTACTCATAGAAACATTTCTATGAGTAACATAGTGCTGCACAGAGCACTCAGTTCAGTGCTGCCTTAAATGCAGTTCTGCTCCAAGCCATTTTGTCCAGTCCTGTGTTAATAGATGTTCACCCTCTTTCAAAAGCACTAGGAAACTGTGAGAAGAGAGAATGATCTCCTCTCTCTGGTTATAATTTACTCACTCTTCTGTGAGTGACATGTTCTATCACGGCATCATGATGAAAAATATTCAAATTTCAAAGTTTAATCTGAGTATAAAATATTCAATACATAAAGTTACCCCCCCGGCCAGTTTTGCAATGTTTTTTTGGCAGCTGTCTGTCAAGCAGTGTGAATGGACAACAAATGTTTGGATGTGATCTGGTACAATGCTGGTCTAGAGGAAATGAGTTGTAGCAAAAGTGTACTGGTCTGCAGTGGTAACTTCTCTGTTTCTTGCCACGTGAGAAGACAGGTCAGTTACTCTTACAATATCCCAAACCTGAATCAGCAGTGAACCTGAGTCCAAAATTTGCATCATTTCTCAGGGTGGTATACATTTATAAAGTTATACCTTATTTTAACCAAGGTGAGCTTGAAGAAGGGAATTTTGACCAAAATGGTTTCTGTGGAGAAATCTCCCTTTTCTAGAATAGATGGATTTTCACAGCTTCCCACATCCAAGGAAGACATAGTAAAAGAGAAAGAGAAACTGGAATATGTGTTAAGTGGATATGGAAGATCAAGATACGTTAACTATTCTGAGGCAATGGCAGGTTTTATGCTCATTACTCTTATAAAATGGGTCAAAAATCCTTGACTTTTTCTTGTGCAAAACAGGACTCCCTCTCTCCTTCCCTGCCCAGACATCCTAGTTTGTGAACCTCCCAGATTTTGAAGCAAATGATTTGTTCTTACCGCCAGCCATATGCAGGGGAGGGGCATGCAGATCATATGCTAAGCAGAGTTTTTAAGTTACAGGGATCTCAGACCAGTCAGCTAGCACAGGGCAGAGATTTAGTCACCTTTTACCTGTGATCTCACTTCTTAGCTAAGATATTAGCAAAGTGTTTGAAAATAGAATGCAGTAGGGACTATGGTTTAGTCTGTTCTGAATCACACTGATACAGAAAACACAGAAAAACTTCAGTGACTTTTATTTCTGTAGTGGTAGCATTAGACAGCATTAGTCTTTAGGAGAATAATAGAGTGTGGTTTCTGGTGAGAGATTACAGATGAAATTGAAAGCTGAAAGATGATTTTACATCAGGGAAAAAAAGTAGTAACTGAAGTAAAAGTAAAATAAAGTGAGACACTGAAGTGGAATCAGTCAAGCAACAGAATAATATTAATGGAGACAGAATTTTGTGTGGGTTTGGCTGAGAAAGTTCAATTAAGAAAAGGTTAATGAATTTTTGGGTGCTTTTTTCTAACACACATTGTTTTCCTTGCTAGGACAGCAGGGCTGATCTCAAATTGTGAAGAAAGCCTCTCATAATAGCTTTTTTATGTTTGAAGAATCAAAATCTTCAGTCTTAGACCAATGACAGTTTTCTGAGGTGAGCACAAATTACTGGTATAAGAAGGCCAGAGTATGGTTGTTCAGAGGTAATCTGCAATATCATTTGGTGCATGTAATACAGAAAGAAGAACCATTAATTCATATATCCCCATTAGAATTCTTCCTGAGGGTGGATTTGGCTCCAGATTTTCAGACAAGTCATTTTGGGATGCAGTATCCCATTGGCACATCAGTTTTCTATTCCTAGTAGTGCATATTCGTTCCATGTGCATTTAGACAGAGAAATTTTGAAGGTAAGAGCAGAACTCGGCTGCTGGCTGACATTTAGGAGCAGTGTGTACTTTTGTCTTTGAACAATAGTCTTGACAACCTGGATGTCACTGAGGTAATTCACTGTCTGAGGCAGAGACTGCTGAAGCGTTTATAACAAGAACAGGCAGTAGAGAGAAGAATACAGGTGCAGATATGATCCTCCTTCTGCCATTAGTACATTCTTCCAGTCCAGCAGAAGAAGAATGAAAAATCATTAAGAGAACATCCTGGTGGTTGAATATCAGCCTACAGATAAATTTCAAGCTCTTGTGACTTAAGTTTCAAAGTATAATTTAAATTTCTCATTCAAAATCACAGCTATGAGGCAGCAAATCAAGATAAGCAATTCAGAATAAATTCAGACTCTAGAGCAATCCAGCTCAGTTCTGCTTTCAATCTCTAAGCTTCCTTTCAAATGTCCAGCCTTCCCTTGGCTCATTACTTCCCTCCCTTTCTGCAGCTGCAGCACCTCCAGAGGACCTGTTCTTCTCTCTCCATAACCCTTGCCCATGTGTTAATTCTAGTTATTTTGAAGTCTTTTGCAATCTAATGAAAAAAAGAAGTACTGGGCATTGAAAGCAAGTTCTGGGAAATATGAGCATTTTGTGGTAAAATGTTCCAAAACCATAGTGATTGCTGTAGTGTTCAGGGAATGACTGAAATGGCAAAAAAAAGTAGTAGGTATTCTGAGTGAGCAGAGGGAGATATGAGAAATAAAGTAGCATAGAGAAATTCCAAAGGCCACTAAATGACAACACTTCTGACACTGACTATAAATAAAGAAAATCTTTTCAGATGTCTTAGATAGGTAGATCATTGCACCAAGAAATTCTGGGACAGCAGAATAGTGTAAGCAGTCAATGAGCTGCTTAATCTGAGTCAGGAGTTAATTTTCAGTTTCCAGGATACATTTTAGTCAGGACAGTAGATATGAAAGCCTCCAGATCCATGCTAGCTGTATTGGGATGAATTGAATGTCATTGTGTGCAGGGCTGTGATTTTTTTCTTGTAGCTTCAGGCAGTGTTTTATATTTTGAAGTGATGATCTTTAAAGCAAAGTTCACACCCAATGATCAATGGGCAAAATATCACAAGTGAGACTGTCTGAATTGCTAGTTACCTTGAGACAGGAAATCAGTTTGAACTGAGGCTAACTAGGAAAATATATTTTCATCTGTTTGCTCACCAAAGCAAGATTTTAAGATGCATCCAAACTTTTAAGTTACTTGATATTATAAAACGGACATGGGACACAACTGCTCCTCCTGCAAGTAGAATGTTTTACTTTTAGTTGATACAGTACTAAAATGTTGTTTGTCTATAGATATATCTTTTTAGAAGCCACATATTGCAGGAGTTGTGTCACACCTGTGATACAAGGAGGGTTTGCTGGCAGGGCTGTTCATTTCCCACCTTCCACCAGTACTCCACTCATGCCTTCTAATGGAGTTGCAAGATGGGATTTTTTATGAAGCCTCTAACTCTGGAAAGATTTTATTTGATTTCTATTTACAAGAAAAACATTAATTTGCATTAATAAAAGTGATGTTTCTTCTATTTTGTAGAAAGCAATTGGATTTCTATAGTCACTCTATTCCTTGAGTGACTTATAAGACATGTAGAAAGTTGACAGTTATTGTCATGTATCTGCAAAATTTGTTCTACAAATTAAGCTGTGCTACCAGTTTGTCTACTTCATTAGTAGTGTTGTCTTTTGAATCCTAATATCAGTGCACAACAAATATTTCAGTCTTCCACTACAATACAGCCTAAAAAAAGGGGAAAACTGGTGACAGACCATTTCCCTCCTATGCAGAGAGATTATTTCACAATAACTAACTCTCTCTTTGAGGATGCTGTTCAGGTGATATACTTTGACACTTTTTTTTTTTTTTTTAATAGTAGAAGACAAAAGTAATTTACTACTTATGTGTCATGGATAGGTTAGAGCCCAAAATAAAATTACCTCTGCATTCTTCTTCCTGTTTTTAATTAAAACAATAAATGCAGACAGGTCAATTCAGAATGAATCAGCAATTCTTGTGTTTTAAAATTAAAACTATGTGAAAGAAATGAAGTGTCAGATATTGTTGCTTGGACAACATTGTGTTTCTGAAGCATCAGAATTTTAGAAAAAGTAAGGGAGAGGGAAAGAAAAATTATTTTCAATGCCCAGAAAATCTAACAAAATTGGGAGAGCTTTTAAACCTGTTTTATACTACACTCTAGGATCTGTCAATGTGTAGAATCAAACTGGACTCCACAGAAACTGAACCTTATGGATAAATAGGTTTAGGTCAAAGCTGTGTGTGATCCTCCAGTGAGAAGGCCACTAAACAATGGAGGCTTAACCATGTAAGAGCACAGTCTCACAGCATGTGAGAAAATTTCTTACAAGGAGACTGCACTGAGTAGGTAGAAGCCAAAACTGACCTTTGTTTCCTGCATTTTTATTTGTTTGGATTCCATTATTTTAGGTCTTTTAACTAGACCCACTGCAAAGCACTCAAGCTCTGCTTTGGCATGTAACTTTTATTGCCTATGACTGCCTACATGTGGATATGCTTGTGAAGATTATAAACTCTTTCAAAGCAGTTAGAAAATAGTTTTTCTTTTGCTTTCTGAACTGATTTTACTGCACAGGAAAAATACAATTGAGAGGCTTCATAACAGATACAGCAGAAAAGAAAGCAGTTCATACTGGCTCATTATTTGATTTACTATTCTAAAAAACAACTTCCAAAGACAACTTTTAATGTGCTATAGAATAACTTTTAACTAATGATTTAACTATGCCTTACTATGAATAATTAGGGGATCCTTCAGTTTAATTGAAGCATTTAGGAGCTGTTCCAAACCTTGAAGACAAATGTAAAAGTCTGTACATTCAACACTCTGCATGTCCTCCTACCTGGGCAAAGGAGTGGCAAACACTGTCACCCAAATTATGATTTGAGAGGTATTTTCTACTAGGTTCAGTCAAAATCAATAGGAAAATAAATCAACACTTAGTATGAAATGAAAAAGGCAATCTATTGTTAGTATAAAGTTAGTGAAAGAATTTCTGTAATGGAGGAGAACATGATAGTTACGATGTTATAAAGTTTAAAAATAATTAGTCATTTTGTGATGCTTTATTGCTGTAAAGAATAATTTCTCCATTTTGATCTTTGTATTTGTCCTAGATTATATCCACTGACAATTTAGCTCATATTTCAGAATTAAGTTACAAACCATTTCTTTTGAAATAGTCAATGTATCATTTTTCTAATTTCAAAGACAATATGACTCAGTTGTGCTTTTTCTTGCCCTGGAGATTTGTGCAGTTTCTAAAATATAATGAAATGCATTTTTTCAAGATCTGTAGTGTGCACACTCAAAAAAATCATTATTTGTAAGAGAAGTGCTGTCACTTTTTAAAAAGGTTTTTTAATGGAAAAGAGATAATATATTTTCCTCCCAATCTCTTCCTCCGAGGGAAGTGAACAATTACAAAGGTGTGGCTGAAATAAATAAAACAGAAAATCCTGATACTTGGGCCAGTTCTGTCTGTGTGCATCTGAAACAGACTGACTGACCTGGGTGTTTGCAGAGTTGTTCCTCTCACATGTGCCCACTCCTCTCTTCTCTGAGCACAGGTGCCTCTGGATCCTGGCAGACTGCAAGTGAGCGTGAGCCAGCAGCGAGCCCTCGCAGTCACCTAGGACAGCTGCACTGAGGCAGCTTCTGCTGGAGAGTACCCACGAGGTCAGGGACAGCTTTTGTTCTGTGTCTGGCAATTAGGAGACCTCACTCGAAGTACTGTGTCCTGCTTTGGGCTACCAAGAGCAAAACTGAAGTATCCCCACGCTGAAGTGGCTTCCACAGAAGCCATCAGCCCATGGGATAAAGCATCCAGTGTTTGGGGAGGAGCTGAGAGAGCTCAGCTTGTTTGGCCTTGAGAAAGCTGAGGCGGAATCTTGTTATTTTTTGCAACTTCCTAAAGGGCAGGTGGAAGAAGATGAAACCAGGCTCTTCCTGGAGGTACACAGTGAAAGCACAGGACTCACTGAACACAAATTACAGCAATGGGAGAGATATTAAAAAAGGAAAGTTTATATTGGAGGTAGTAGAACACCAGACCAGAGACTTAGAGAGGATCTGGAAGCTCCATCCCTGTTAATGTTCAAAGCTTGACTAGAAAAGACACCCAGCAATCTGATCTAATTTTGAACTTAGCCTTAGCTTCAGCACAGACAGTGGCCAAGATGACACCTGAAGATGGCTTTTAAAGCCAAATTTTTCCATGATTGTAAATATCTAAAGAAACCGAGGATTTTTTAAGTGTTCACCACTCCCTCCCCCTCTATCCCCCCATCTCCTTGGGGATTTCCCCAGGCAGGAAGAATTCCTGAGAGATTTGCAGCTAATACTTCTGGGGAATTGTGATACTAATTTTTTTGTCTTCTACATTTTAGTTAAGATTATTTTTAACGTCTCACTGAAGACTGATGGCCACACTCAGAGCCAGTCTAAAAGGGACACTCAAGGTCCCAGAGCATGGAAAAAATCTTTTGAAGGGAAAAATTGAGCAGTTTTAACGTTACCAGAAGCTTCTTTTTGTTTTGGCAGCAACTGATCTGCAGACAAGAACATTTAAAATACAGCTCAGGACAAGAAAACTTGGTCCTTGGTAACCAAAGATTATTTCAATTAACAAAGGGTAGTTTAATGAGAAATGTGTGTGTTTCTCCTTTTAATAGAGGTTCCCATTTTGATTGCTGTTTTTAAATTGTCTTGTATTATATCATTACTAAGGCAAGAAGAAATCTGAAACTGTCCCCACAGCAGAGAAAGGGTATAAAGTAGCAAGGGTGATCACATCTCCAGAGGGAAAAAGCAGTATGAGAGAAGAGAGGAAAATACTACAGGGAGGGGACAAAGCTACATTTCTATAGCATTCTTTAAGACTTGTGTTCATATTCTGAAAAGCTTTTTGTATGTAAAATCTGTATTGACCATTACATTAACAGGAAAAATGTAAGTTTGCAATGGGCTTCAACTGCAGCCTTTTTTAATTAAGCTGTCACTATTTACAGATATAGTCTAAGGATTATAGGTAAAGGGCAGTTCTTTATGAGAACATTTAAGTGTGGCAATTTCATTTTCTCTGGGAATGTATTGTTGCCTCCAGCTGTCACTTGATTTATAAACTGGAAAGCATTATCTGGCTAAAGAAAATTATCATGCATTTTGTGAGCAGAATTTTGTTATTACGCATTTGGAAATGCAGCATGAGAATTTGACTCATTCATATTGCAGCAATGAAAATGTATTTCTTGGTACTTTGGTTACATCTGAAATTCTACAGCATATATGAGTTTTAGGGGAATTACAGTATATTATAGTAATTCTTGTCAAAAACTAGGATGTTATTGTATAATGGTAAAATCCATCCCAACCCTATGGAATTAGCAATCTGAATATTTCTGTGTGTTCTTTTTCTTTTTTTCATTAATTCTGTAACTGTAGAAAACACAATGCCTAGAAATGTCAAAGAAAATTACCTATGAAGGGAAAGTATTATATCCTGTGTGACCATTAGCAACAGAATTAGTACACTTAAGAAATTTTATTCAGCTCAATTACATTAGATATCCTGAGGGCAGGGACAAACCAGGATATTTACATATCAACGTTTAAAACAAACAGACAAGCAAAACCAAAAAAAACAGACAACAAAAACCAAAAGCAAAATGAAACAAACAAGAAAAACACACACACACATATAGACGCAAAAAAGAACCCCCACAACAAACCAAACAACAAAAACCCCCGAACAAACAAAAACACAAAACCAAAACCCATAGAAATCATCTCACAACAACAGTTCAGTTTTCTGGTCAAGTTTTCTGTCACTTCTTATCTGTGACTGCTTTATATCTTTAGCTAGTGAGATCTTCAGGGCAGGGGCTATGGCTCCATCCTTGCATGTGGTTGAGTTGCTCTTTGCAAAATGTGCACTAGGGAGCAAGTTGTATTTGTTACTTAATTGCAGTAACACCTTCAAGGTCCATCTGAGATTGTAGTCTTACTGAGTTAGATACCACACAAAATAGGAGTAAGAGTGTGCAATTGAATTTTTGTCATTAGGAAGAAGTGCTAACAAAGGTGGAAGAGCAGAAAATTAAGTAAAAAATCCAGCATCTCATATCTGTATCCACATATTGGTTACACTCCTACATGGCTGACTGAATGACCTTGTCTTTCTGAGGAGGACAGATATTTCTGTTTTCATCTGTTTTGTACCAGGGCGATGACATGAAGTTTATGTCTCATCCCTCAGTGGATCATTACAAGCGCTTCAGTTAACGCTAAGGTACAAAACGTTCTCTGGAAATGATGGGTTTATTAGGTCTGTAAGCTGTGTGTGAGGAAATACTTGGTATTTTGGATGGTTTTAATTTCTTTTTGCCTGTAGAAGTAAAACCAAAGCTGTAATACTTAACCAAATACTGTCACACAGTTTGTAACTGGCACTGAAATGCATTAGCAATGTTTAATAGAGATAGAAAAGTTGCTTCTAATCTTCTGGCCCACAGTTTGGCATTTCATCCTTCTGTTTCAAACAGTGCTTACTTTTTACTTACTGAGTGATCTCTCACTGCATGCAGATGTGTGAAGGAATAAATGTCACATGTGCCAAAACTTAGAAAAGACAAGCACTTTTTCCTTTTAAAGCTTACATTTCTAGAACTATTCTGCAAGGGAAAAAAAAAATAATTTATTCTCTGAACTGAATCAGAAACATGCTCTAAACTACACCTTTCTCAAAGGAGAGGACTGTAAAATAGGCTTTTAAACATGAGCTGACCTTTAAATAACTTACAGGATCATGACCTACAGAAACAAAACCAGTTATCTAACTAGTCAGCAAGAAATAATTTCTCACTAAATCACCTTTAATGAAATCTGAGAATGAAATGAAGAGTTAAATTCTCCATAGGCCTCACCAATACTACTGTAATTAGTCTGATTTTTGTATCTTGATGCCTTTGTAACCGGTCTGAAATTCACTATTGACCTGAGTTGAAATTTTTTTGTGGCTGGATACTCGTAGGAGGAAACACTGAATGTACTTGCTCTGCTCCTACTCTTCCTTAGTCATCAACATACGACTGCTGTCCAAGATTGGATATTGCAAAAGAGACACACTTCATGTGTGGACATCTGGGCAACTGTTCAGATGCCTATCAGGGCTGTCCAGGATGCAGTCATTAACATAATGAATAGCACAGGGAATACAATTAGGTTTATTAAAATGTCAGGTTAAGAGTTGATGATCTCCCTGCTTAGGTCTTCTGAATTATTACATTATTATATTTATCTTACTGAGCTATTACATTATACCTTATCATAAGCACCATCAGTTTGAGCAATGATTTTGAATTATACCTTGCTATATATTCGTATTTCTTCTCTCCAATTTTCTCTTCCAACTGCTTGATGTCTTTCTTTTGCATACTTTCTTGCCTTTTTACCATGACCATCATAAAATAAAATTCCAATCATAAGCTGAAATGCTTCTCAAAGTAGAAGAGAGTCAAGCAATGTGCATAAAGGATAATGCAACATTGTGCTGATGATGGAAAATACGGAAATAAGTGTGCGAATAATCCTTCTGTGAATAGTTAAGGTGGGAAAAAAAAGCTTAATATGACTAGTGTCCTTTTTGTCACATAATGACACCTGCTTAACGTCTTCATGGCAATTTTTACTAGGTGACTTTGCCCAGCAAAACTCTCCCATTTAATGAGGCTGAAAACAATACAGTCAGTGCTGAGAGGGCCCCTATTATAAATCGTATCAAATGCTGAAAATAAATTTAATAAAATGGGTTGAAGTGGCTACGGGTTATGCACTGTGGTGTTATGCAAGGAAACCTCCAGCCCTTCTGTTGCTGTCTCTGCCCTGTGGATGAGCAGCCATCCCCAGCTCCAGTTGCAGATGCTCTAACAAGAAGTTTGACAGCTTACACTGAAGTGAGCCCTGTTTATACCATGTCAGACCAAGCCCCACAGGGAGTGTAAACTGTTTGATGAAAGAATGCTTTATTTCTAATGCTTTCTGTCATTTCAGAATTTTCTGTACAAACACTGAAAACCATTTAAATGGCTTTTAGTTAAAAGCATGAGAAGATGGAGTTTATTTCCTTTCAGTGGGAGAACTTCACATTTGTTATAGAAATTTTATCTATTCATACCTAAAACATGCATCCATTCTTTGACAATTCATTAATTTGAGAATTTATTAGTCAAATTGCTTGTGCAGCATCTGAATATTTAGAGTTCTCAATGGGGAAAATATTTTTTGTGTTTGTAGTGGACCAGCACTCCAAACCACAAGCTGCTCCTGCCTCCCCCTTGGGTGGCAGAGACAAAAGGCAGAGATCACAGATTGAGATAAGAACAGTTTTCTGGAAACAGCAATGAAATAAGAAAGCAAACAGTAATAGCAACAATATTCATAACAAAAGCATACAAAAAGAGGCTGATTTACATGCATAAAATGCTCACAGACCAACACAAAGCAGCGTGACCCCAAGAAAATGAAGAAAAATGGTGGATGGACCCCCCAAGCCCACACTTTTCCCAGACCCAGCACCACACCCACCTTCTTTCCTGAAGGAAGAATCCCTTATTTCTACCCCCCAGTTATGATGAAAGCGTTATGGAATAACAACCTGGACAAGCCCACACAGCTCCAGGCTCTGCCCCTTCATGGCTATTGTGAAAAAATTAATTCTGTCCTCACTGAAAACCATAATCATACATAATCAAACATAATCTACATCATCTACATAATCAAACAGAATGATCAAACCTTCAGATTCACAATGACTTATCCAGATGATTTTTTTTTTCTTCTTAAGACTTTTTTTTTTAAAGATAAAAGAATAAAAAACTGGCATTTTTTGTTTTTGAGACAATACATATTGGTGTCAAGTTAGCAGTAGGGAAACCTCAAATAGTTTTTTACCTGTATGAAGTAACTTCAGTGTAGACAGTGTTGTCTATTATTAGTACGTAGTATGATGAAACATAAAACACTTCAAGTGTTTTTATCTGTAGAGGATTAAAATAGTTTGTTTTCCTGCTCACCATAAATTAAATGCTTTCAGTCAACAGTAAGAGGTCTTGATTAGTAGCAGCAGCTTAAGTGGAAATAGATTAATAAATCTTCATTTCTCTTCATGTGGATATTCTCCAAAGCATGCACAGGCAATAACTTTTAATGTCTAACCTGCAGCTGCTCTGCTCTGTGATTAAATGAGAAATAAAATTGAAAGTAATCCACAGAGCTAGTTATCAATTTCGTATCTATTTCTCCCATTTCCCTCCTTTTAAGGAGTTTCTCTTTGAAAGCAAAAGGAAAGAAAAATAAAAAATTCTTTATTCTTTTCCTGAGAAAGAGGTGTTTTAGTCTTGGAAACTTTACTCATCAGAGGAAACTTTGATGGTGGTCTAATACTAATATCCATAAAACATGTATATCTTAAAAAATATTCTCATAGAAAAGTTAATCAGAAGAATGCTCTTTATATATTTCAGGTGCTAAGAAGTTATGGATAACCAACACTGAACATTAAACTCAAGGAAAGTATCTTGCCCTTAATGAGGTTTTACTCTCATAAGGATTTTTGCAGAAGGTTACTTGAAGGCATAAAAGGAGATTTTTAGGTTATATTAAAATATTCCTCGAGGGTGAAGCCTGAATTAAAAAAAAAAAAAAGTTTCTGAAGTGTGTCAAAACATACTGATTTTCACTGAGAGCAAATATTTCTCTAGTGAGTATCTACACAAAACCTAAATAAAGGTGCAAGCTTGGAGGTAGTTAATCGTAAGATTAACTAAGATAATATCCAAACAAAACTTGCAGGCTGTGGTAATTTACAGGCTGACTTACACTGATGCTAAGAGTAGAATTTAAAAGTATCCATGGTCTCTGCAGTGCATAAGGAGAAATCTTCATTCTCTGCAAGTAGTATGTGCAGAAGGCTCTCTGAGTATAAATTAAATGCTTCAGGCTAAGCAGTGAAATTAGTCAAGGACAACTACCTGGAAAGGAAGGAAGGAAAAGGCACATATGACCAGCTCCTCTGGTTTTGGCATGTGGGTTTTCTGGTATGTTACTCTTAGGACTTTTGGACGGCTGCTTTTGGCTTTCAGATTCTCTTCAAACATGGTGATGAACAGGGGGCGTTTTTATCTACAGAAGATATGTTATATGGAACTTCTTGATACATACTTATTGTACAGTCACCAGATTTCACAGGTTTGTATTTAATCTAGCTAAAGTATAAAAGTAAATTATGTTTTTGATACCAACTTCTCCAGCTCTAAGAACTGTGGACTGTATCAAAACAATTACGTCTGCTTTTAGCTGATAAAGTGTGACTTAAAGAACATGTATTCTTCAACATCAAATGCAAAATGACATCTGTGCTCAAAGCAAAATTAAAAATAAAAATTTCCTGGAGTGAGGGAGAAGGGCTTTAAGAAGCAATCCAGAACAGTATAAATAAACCACTGCTAACTACAAACCATATATCAAATAGAACACTGGAGATTTAGCAGTAAATTGTAGCATTCAGTCACATCACTGCTGTGGAGGCATAAAGGTGCTCCTGATTTTTAATGAGAATTTTATTTTGACAAGCTAAGTCAGTGATAAGGTTCTGGAGTGTGTGTGTGAAAAGATGAAGAATTTGTGTTCTACTCAAAAATATGTCTTGTCCTTCAACTTGCATAAGCCAATCTACCTGATATTCATTTTGTGGAGTGTAATCCTGCAAGCAGTTTGTGTACTGAATGGTTCCATATTAATATATGAACATCTGTCTAAAAATGTTGTAAATGAGATCTGAGGATTGTAAGATTTCACCTTTTACCATGGGATTTGTGCCATTTCTACTATTATACCAACCTCCCTTAGCAGAACACTGCCTAAAAACACATTTATTTTTGTGCTTTATCTCACACATTCTAAAACTGGTGGGAGAGCAGTGTATTAATCCCTAAATCACAACTGCAGAGAGCCACAAAGTCTATGATGTTCCTGGTCATGTTAATAATGTTCTTTAAAAGCCTGTCATGGCTCTGGTTGTCATACACATCTGAGGATGACTCTAAAATAATTCATTTTTTTATAGAATAACAGTTCATTGTGAAGAAATCCTTGGGATTCTCTTATTTCCTTGATAAATTATGGAACTTCATTAATGCCACTTTTCCACTAACCAGTTTGAATCACTGCCAAATAAAACTGTAATAAGAGAGAGAAAGAGATAAGAAATGTCCTGTAACAGAGCTGGACAAATGCAGGACTAGGTGTGGTTTTACATTTTCTACTTTGCTTGCAGTACATTCAGAGATACATCCAGTTGCTCTCTGATGATTTGATACCATAATGGGAGGTATCTTAGGTTACAGAGATAACATTGCTTATGATAAATTTAATCCATTAATTCATGTTGGCATATAGATAAGACTTACTAATCTTATAGGAAACTTGGTTAGAAATCTCACTACCATGCCAGAAATCATTTATAAATTCAGCTGTTCAGAAATTATTTTCCTATATGGAACAGCTACTGAACTGAAACCCAAACAAAAACCAAAACCAAAACAAAGCAACCCCCCTCCCCTCAAAAAAAACCACAACAAACAAACAAACCCACAAAACCTAAAAGTGAAACCAACCAAACAAAATAGTCCCCAAACCATTTATAAATACATTCTGAAAGAGTTGCAGCTTTTTGCCAGAGTGGAGTATTTCACTCAAATTAATAACTTTACTTGAATTTTTGTGTTGAAAAATAAGATAGCACAGAGTCTTCAGTCAATTTTTATTTTATGCAGCCTTTTTCAATATTCTTTCATCAAGAAGAGGGGAGAGGTGAGAACTACAGTTCAATTGTTTTGAAGAGGATGTGCATTTAAGAATTCTGAGCATATTTGAAAATGTAATAGGGAATTCTTATTTTCCAGTTAGCTATTGGCATGCTGTGAAAGTTATATACCTGCTGGGAGAAGTTATTTTAGAGGGCTTTAGTTTTCATATGCAGAATTTCATAGTACCCTTTCTCTTGTACACTTTTCAAGGCAACCCAGTATGAGGTACTGGAATATGCATGGATTGTGTCATTGGTGGATAAATGAGAACCCCCAGTATGCACTCATGAGCTATTTTGGGTTAGAAGGACTGAAAAAAAGCTATCTCATATCCCAGTAACTCTTCCTATGTCTAGAGATTTCTGTTGTAGATGCTGGGGAAATAATGATGACAGAAGCTCCTCCCTGGAAAAAGCTGAAGCTGGGCAGCCATCAGAACCCTGACTATGACATGCAAGAATTCTCAGGTACTGCACACGGGTTTCTCAAAAAAACTCTCCTATTCAAGGGTAATAAATCTGTGAATTTGCAAATACCTATTTTTTAATATTACCCTTGACACAATGATCACAGTCTGGTTTGAGTCTACAAGGTATTTTTAGACTTTCAAGCTAATATTTGATAAAATCTTTAAAGATAGACAGAGAAACATTGCCTATATAGATTAATTTGGGTCAATATAAATAAAATGCTATATTCAATTGAATTGTGGAGATTACTGACCTCAGAATTACTCCTTATATTATAGAGAACCTGAAAATAATTTCTCTTATTCTTTAAATAAGTTTTTGCAGTTCTCATATTTAGGTTATAGCATATATAAAAGATACAATAGAGTTAGAATTTTAATTCTATGCAAATAATTGTATAGGCAAACAAATAAAATTGTTTCCTTTGTTTGATAGTTACAGTCAATACCATGATTTTGATGAACTCTCAGGAGAGGCCTCTTTGTCACTATGTTTGTTAAGCATTAGACAAAACGAAGTTGCCAAAACTCTTCCTCTGCTTTTGGGAGACAATACTAAAAACTATAGTTGTCAGCCTTTGTGCCTTCTGCTTTCTGGGGCTGCATCCAAGAAATTTCTTTACAAATTTTCTTCAGCCTTGTTCTAAAAGTCTCACTTTTGCCACTGTAACAGAGCTATCTGTTGGATCTGCCCCTCAGCCTTTTGGGCTGTCTCCTCGATATCCTAATCTATAGAGCAATTCAAAGGTAAAACCTGAGAAACCAAGCACGCTCAGGAATTCAATGGGAAGCTGAAATAAAACTTGGGAAAGAGCTTCATTTATCTGAAATATTTGTTCTTATCACTTGGCTAGGGACATACATATTCTTTCTTCAGAGGAAATAAAAGGACCTAAAGGTCTGTGGTGGAAGAATGAAAAACAATAGGCATAAATTGAACCAAGACAGGTTCGTACTGTAAATGAGGAATAACTTTTTCCCTGTGAGGGCAGTCAGGCAGTGTGCAGTCTCCATCCTTGGAGCTTTCCAAGATCTCACTGAACACAGCCCTGAGTAACCTGGTGAATTTAGTGCTTTCCTTGCTTTAAGCAGGGTATTGATCTAGGGACCTCTGGAGGTTCCAGTATAGTTTATGAGTCAGAGGTTCTATCAATCACCCTGCTTTTCTAGAATTTTTTCTTTCACAACTAAACCACGTTGTGCCATTCTCACATGAAGAGCCAAAAAGAAGTCCACGTCTGTCTAAACAGACATCTTACCTCTATGCCCTGGTGATACCCCAGCTGAAACCAGCATAGCTGGTAACAAGGGACAGTGTGGTCTCCAGAGAGCTTGTTCTTAGCCCACCTTGTGTTGGATGTAGAACACAACCTTTAATTATCTGAGCTTGCTGCTGGTATTAGGGTAGATCCTGTGCAAAAATCAATATTAGGAAGGGTGGAATTGGATACAAGCAGCACTTCCACTATCCATTTCTTTAGCATCGATTGCATAAGTTTATGTTTGAAGAAAGAAGGTTGGCCATGCTATTGTACAAACTTCTTCCATGCTGGACAAGACAGCATGGTCAAGAACCCATAAGGATATTCAGAAAGTTTTGATGAGTGGTTACACACCAAATTCTGGGAAAGCTGAAGTTCTGTTAATTGCCAGGGAGAGGCAGATTTTGATTTTAGGATGTTAAAAAACCAAAGTATTTAATTTATAAAAGAAAATTAAAGTAACAGCGGCATAATGCTCCCTTTGCAAGTTTCCAGTTTTGAAAAATGTATCTTACTAATTTTCTTTCACAACACATTAGTTTATATTTATGGCACATAAACGTCACCAGCTGTGCACTTTTTGTTGTTTTTGTTTTGGGGTTTTCTTAGTGGTGGTGGTGGAATACAATCATGATTCGTAATTTATGACAGAATTGAGATTATCTTGTTTTATGAGAGTACCTTGTTTTAATGTGGAGCTAGGTGAAAGATGTTTGAAATATTAGTCTATCCAAATAATATATAATACTGATCTTGACAATCTTGAAAAAGAGAATGCAAGAAATAATGTATAATATTTGCATCATAAAATGAGTATCTAAAAGTGCTTTAACTTCTCAAACAAAAATATCAAGGTACATGTATAGTGTGTATGTGTTCAGGTGCATGCATGACTTAATGATAAATGATTGCAATGATATAATTGCAAATCTTGGTTATGAATGTGCTAAAACGATTTAAAGAGGAGTAATTGCTCATACTTAATAAACAGATTTTAAAAAGAAGTTGCTTCTAATGGGGTCTATTTTACAAAATTGCCAGATGTCACCAACATGATTAAATTCATCTTTCTAAGTTAGACTATGCCAGCAATAGCAAGAAAATAATTTATCAAGTCCCCCAGCCAAAGCTTTCATAACTCTGGCAAGACCATTAAAATCTAGTAAATATACACCAAAGGAAACTCCTAAAAATATATAATTAATAAACAAGATAGAGGATATCTTGGACAAAAAAATGCACATTTTGAGAAGAGGTTCCTTCAATAGTTTCTTCCATAGTCATCTCCCGTCTACACTATACAATTCATACTCTGGCAGGGATGATGTGGTATCTTCAAGAAATACCAAAGGGGAGAACTTAAGCTTGTGCTATGCCCTAAAAATGGTCAAGACAATAACTCTCCAGTTAGTTGCAAATAGCCTAGGCCATATTCCTATACTACATTTGCTCCCATGGTAACACTGCCTAGCCTGAGGTCTCTTCCTTTCCACCCTAAAATCAGGTCTCCATCAGATACAAATCTCCAAAATGAGGACTTCAAGCCTCACCCAAGATGACAGAACAGTGAGACTTACAACTAAACTGCAATATTGGCATCTAGTAATGGAAAAGTGAGCACATTGCATTGTTCTCACTCTGTTCTGGCTCTTTCAGGTCTTCCCTCAAACTGTCTATCCTGGTGATCCTTTCTTTCACCTGGACTTTTCCATAACTACTCTGCAGGTTTTTTTCCTCTTGTATTTAATGTGGTTTAACCCCAACTGTCAACTTAACCTCCTGTAGCTGCTTGTTCAATTCCCCATGGAGGGATGGGGGAGAGAACTGGGAGGGTAAAACTGATGCACATGCAAGCAAAGCAAAACAAGAGATTAATTCACCATTTCACATGGCCAGGTGTTCAGCCATCCCCAGGAAAACATGGCTCTGTCATGTGTAATGGTGGCTTGGGAAGACAGTACCATCCCTCCAAATGTTCCATCCTCTTTTTCCCCAGCTCTACATGCTGAGCATGACAGCACATGGTGTGGGATATCCCTTAGGTCAGTTGGGGTCAGCTGTCCCAGCGGTGCTCCAGCCCAATTCCTTGTGTACCCTCAGCCCCCTGGGGTGGGGTCAGGAGCAGAAAAGGCTTTAACTCCGTGTAAGTGCTGCTCACTGATAATGAAATCATGTCTGTGTTATCAACTCTGTTTTCAGCACAAATCACAAAAAATAAAAGCCTCATACTAGCTAGTAGGGAGAAGATTAACTCTATCCCAGCCCAAATCAGCACATCTCAACATGGAACTTGAGGACAAATGGAGGAAGTTCAGAAACACGTACATACTCAAGAGAGGCCTAAAGTGACCAGGATAATGTAAATAGTTGTGTTTAGTGTGAATATCTGTTTCAAGATCCTGCTGTGGTTTTCCTGTTAATACTCTTTTTACAGAGAAAAAGACCACATTTTGTGCTTCTCCTAATCCTTCCTACTTTTATTGACACCATCATAGAATTCTATTTAGCTTTCTTAGCTTCTTTAGCTTTAGTTCCCTTGAGCTTTAGTAATATTTATTTCCTACACTGGGATAACCAGTTCCTAGCGGAAGAGTCAGTATTTTGCCCTTTAGCAGAACAGCAGATGGCACTACAGCCACTTTTCCAAAATCATGAGATCCTATCAAAAGACCAGGTCTGGAAAGCAACAATCTCAGTTCATTACTGTTATTTTACAAATGCTGATCATTCATTGAAGATTCTTCTAAGTATGCACCAGGTCTCAGCCCTGACTTCAGAAGATGGAGTTTCAGCAATGCTGAGCTATTCCTTGAGGTAAACAAAACTGTGAAAAAATGCATACAGATATGAACTACTAGAGGCCTTTAAGGTCAGTTTTACATACATTAATTTAATCCGAAAATTGGCTCTTTCAAACATAATTTTTTATACTTTTGAACAACCCGACATGGTTGTGTGTGTGTGTGTGTGTGTGTAGGTGTCAGTCAATGCAGCCTGTTGATTTTCATATATTTATGTCTTTTCAGAAGACTTTGAGTGGAGAGCATACCAAAATAATGGCTTTTTAATAACTTTTTCCTTGCACAATAATCACTTGCACAAAATATCAGTCACATCCATATTCAGTACTAAACTTTATCAGGCAAAATCCACCAAAACTAAATTGTTCCTTTCATATATTTGTGAACAACACAGAATAACAAACTTCTTTGGTATTTCTGTTAGAGTATCGAAGAAAAGCATTTCTCTTTTTTAATACAGACATTTAGTGACAAGCATCAGATGAAATGAGACAGAATCCTGCCAGAATGAGACACGGTCCTGCACAGAGGATGGTGAGGATCTGGAACTGATTTCCCAGTGAGGCTATGGATGCCCCCTCCCTGGAGCTGGCCATGTTGGATGGGCCTCTGGGTAACTTCCTTTGGCAAAATCCACTTCGTACCACCATGCCTCTTCAAAATATTCAGAGATGGCATTTTTCCACTTTGAACTCACAGCTTGTATATTATTCTTTCCATGGGGAAGATTGTTAAAATAACTGCCAGGAAAATAATTATCCCAGTCAGTAGAGACTGAAGCCATAATTTAGCAAAAGAAACATGGGGGAAGAAGAAAAGAGGATGAGACATAGTATGATGAGGGGGAAATATACGGTAACAAGGACAAATGTCCATCTACTTACCAGTATCTAAAACTAAGATTGATCCTTCATCTTTGCTACTTGCAGGCTCAGGCTTCTCTTTCTGGAATTGAGCATAAAAAAGACACGTGTAATGTAACTGAATTGAGCAACAAGAGTGCTGAATCAGGTGACCAGAAAACAAAACATCAACCGAAGCTTTTTCATGACCTTACACATCAAAAGGGACCCATAACTGTATAACACGTCTGTATCATTCTTACTTGACTACAAGCTGTGTTTAATTTATTCAAGGGTGGGTGCATGGCTTGCACTTTGCTCAGGGACTCACCATGCTGCAGCTGTGGTGCTGCTGCCCTGACTGACACCCTCAGCCCACACACGTGTCTGCTGGGGAAAAGCCCAGCAGCTGAAGCTTGACTTGCACCATCAGGGTTTTCTGGGGTCAGGATGGCAGGACTGGGCTCACTGCCTCCAGGAACCTAAGCAAAAAAAAATCTACCTTTGCAGTAATCAAGAGTGACTAAGATGCTGCAGCTCTAAGGCAAAACACCTTTACTTTTCACCATTCAGTGAAACTTTTGAGAATCTGATTCTCGTAAAACTCTAATTGCCTTTTTTGGAAAACAAGAGCTAATTTGCAACTAGAATCACAACAGAAATATAGTGATCATTTTTGTGGATTCTAGTTTTAAGTAGCTTTAACTGATTAAGTCAGTTTTCCAGCTGCTGGAAACATACATACAATTAGAACATGCTGACAGTACCAAGCTGGTTCTTTCACCTCATCCCAGCTTCTCTGGGAAGCAGAGTGCAATAATCTGGAAGCCAGCCACACTTACCCAGCTGTGAGTGCTGCTTGGATGAGACAGCTTTCAGCATGTGGAATGCTGACCAAAACTGTTTTCTGGCTGCTCCTGAGAACTTTTGAACAGACTCATGCTGACCTCCCAGTCAGCTCTAAACTATACCAGGCTGAGAACCACATGATTTTGGCTGAAAACTGTGGTGAAAGTAACAAATTTGTAACACAAAGAAATTCTAGCAATGTGTAACAGACAATCTAGTTTAAACTTTGGACTTTAAAGAAAAATTAGTCTTACTGACCTTCCTTCAATTTATTTTTGTTATTTTAATATCAGTTTTAAAAAGTCTCATCATATAAAAAATAACATATAATGGGCATAGGCATGTTTTCAAGAAAAAAGGTTCAAACAAAGGTCTCTCAAAATATTATTCAATTCCTCTTGGACTTCAAGTGCTTTGAGATGAGGGACAGAAGTCTTTCCAGTCATCTAATTCAGCTTAAACTTTCCCTGTGCATCATAAGAATGCTCTTTTGATCAAATTAAAAACTCTATATTTGTTTTAATACGCAGAACAAATTAAATTTCTACTGAAAAATGGCACGTACCCACTTGTTCTTATGTGCCAGCAAGTTGGCACAGGACCAGCTTTATGTCTATGTACATGTACCAGCACATGCATATACAAGTAAATATTTATATACACATCACACTTATATCACTTCTTTTCATGTTTTTACAATGGGAAGATACATGTGAATAGAGAATGAAGAGGACAATTGGGTCCACATGCAGTTTTGCACTTAGACATAGAGACAGATCTGTAAACTTCACTTTGATTGTTTCAAAGAATAACTATGGACACAGACATTTCAAACAAAATTGCCAAATATTCCTTTTTATATGTGCAAAAACATAAATGTAAAAAAATTTCATGTTTACAGCTCTTAGAGTGTGATTGTTTAGATTCAAACATCAATAAAAAATCTTGCCTAAACTTTTCAGGGCTTTTTTTTTTTTTTTTTTTTTTTACTCCATTTAAAAAGCTTCCACACATACAGTTCATTGCCTTGTTGATGAGTCTGGGTGTGGGAGGATAAAATTATTAAAGTGTCAGTTTTCTGACTTTAATTTTCCAAATGTATGTGGTTAAGTCCCTTGAGTGAAATAAACACATTGATGGAGGAAATAGATAAAATCTTCAACCTTTTTCTCCATTAATTCTGCACACTCTCAAACTCCAACAGCTTTATATTTCTCGAGCAAAACTTAGACCAGATGAACTACAATTTTTCTAAACATGTTGAGTGATAGCGATGATTTATTTGTAATACACAAAGAAGTTATTGTCATTCTGTGATTCTAACGGATTGAGCCATCAGAGCAGTGCTGATCTATGTCTGCCATAAACCAGACAGCTTTATTGCATCAGAGATTCAGTTCTGCAGCAGTGTTTAGAGGCAATTCTATTTAAAATGTGCCTATAACTCCCAAAGCCAAGACCAGCATATTTGTTTACTTTCTTGCTCATTTTGCCAGCCATAGGCTCTTTAGGCCATATTGCACCTATCCTTGGCCCTTGAATTTGCCAAATAATGATTTTGGGGCTTTCTTCTTGAGATATTTATAACTGTACATGAAATTTGAAGATTTGATTAATTAAATGCTCATTTCATAATTACTTTAAACTCAAGAATTTGTGATGTGGTGAATTTATTAGTTATTCATTCTGGGACAACTATCCTGCCCCAAGAGACATCTGAACTAAACAAAAATCAGTAGTCTGAGCTTTAGTTTTCTGAGGGTCTTGTGGCTTTCTGGGTGGGTTTTTTTTTTTGTTTGGGTTTTCTTCCTAAACACCTGCCAGCTGTCCAGGTACTGTTGAATGCATTAAGTGAACAGATCCTGGGAAGGGAAGGTGAACACAAAAACATGGGATGAACTTCCCCTTGTGTATACCTCTCACTGTAGGTGTAGCAGAAGTACATAGTCTGGGCTTTATCCTTCACTTTGATGAGGTGGCTCACACAGGTCATACCAGTGAGGCAAGAAATGAACTCTATGGAAAATTGATGCAAATCAAAAACTGTCCATCTCTGCAAATATCTCTGCAGTCAAGTTTTCATTTACAAATACTCCACTCACAAGGAATCATGTCATGAACAAAGTAAAATCTCTGGGGTGGTGTACCCAGGCAGTTACAGGTCTCCCAAAACTAACAGACTTACATCAGCAGACATTAACAAGGATATGGACTTAACCCAAAAATATGAAGTTTTGTCTGTTTTGTTTTTATCTGTATACCCAGTTCAGAGTCCAAATTCTGCAGAAGGGTCAGGTGACCCCAAAGTAGTCCTCAGGACATGGATACATATTCAGTAAACTCTAGTGAGCTTACAGAAAGGCTCTTATAGTGATTATGAAGATTAAAATTCATCTAAATGTACATGCAGAAAACCTGTTGTTAAATGCATGCAGTGTCTACCTGCACTCTGCATCATCTGGTTCCTTTGTTATTGAAAGCTGCAAACTGAACAGACAGGGAACCAAGGCTAGAGATTGCCAGTTAGGCAACATCTATTAGCCCTAAACCAGCAGCTTTAACCCAGCCAGGTCAGGCATCCTCTTTAAAATATATCTTCTTCAAACTGGCAAAGAGTTGTAGTCCAGTTTCTATTTGAAAGACAGTGGAAATACAAAAGAAAAGCTCATTAAAAAAATGCATTACTATTTTTTCTTGGAAACAGAGGCAATCCAAATATTTAATGAACCCCCTCATCAAAGAACTTGAAAAGCTAATGAGTATTACAAGTAAAATTCAATAAAAGAGAAATAATAGACACATAAAATTGGGACTTTTTAAGGGAATTTCATTAAGAGAGGAAAAAATGTCAAAGTTCCTAAAATAAAGAAAATGTACATAAAATGCAAACATCCTGGAAAGGAAATAAAAATGAAAATTAGAAATGCTTTTGCATATATTTAGTTACATAGAAAAGAGTAGGTATGAGGCAGTCAGAATAAATTATATAAAGACAAGATGAAGACATCAATGAAAAATCCAGAGGAATTCACACTGCAGTGTCTAAAGTAGAATGGACAAGGAACTGGAGAAGGAATTGGAGAAGGAGCTGAAGAAGGAAGAAAACCTTTTTAATACTTACAACATTTTATTAGATAAATTGGTAAAGCTTCTTGGGCTACTAAAAGGGGGAAATGAGCCTTTTTTCTGTTTTAGAGGAATAAAGAATTAGATAGAAAAAGGGTGTTATTAAATTTGTAATGCTTACAAAATTTTCCAGAATATTAGTAATGTATGAAACATAATCTGCTACATATAAACTATATTCAAATTACCATACACAATATACATGATTTGCAAAATTTGTACCTGAGACTGTCTGGGAATCTCTAGACTTTGATGCTTAATTTTGATAATCTCCATAATTTTGGAGAGTATAACAAAGACTCCACATGTGTAGGTGTTTTGCAGTTAATTTAAAAGTGCTAAGCAGCATGACCTGGCTAGTTATAAACCTGACATCAACCATGAGGAAAATGGAAAATGCATTTAGTCTCTGAAGAGTTAATGATTGATAGCTGGCAGGATTTCATAGAGACTATGGTGTCAAATAGACATTTCCAGTTGATTTTGCTAGTGTTGTTAAGAAAGGAATGTCTATGTTAGCTTTTTTGATAAGGTCAGGATTAAATCTTTGAAGCAAATCAGCATCCAGCCTCATTTTATGATTTTCATCTCACAGCTGTGCACAAACTGGATTCCTTACTGGTGTTACTAGAGAATTCCTGGGCCCGCTTCCTACTGTACCCACAGTACACTGAAATTTACTGGGGTTTCAGTGTGCATTAAAACTGTCCCTAAGAAAAACCTCTGGAATGTATGCAGTGTAGGTGACAGGTCCTCTACAGAGCTGCAACCCCTACAGATCCACTCATTTTGAACCATGCCACTTCATGGTGGTGAAGTATAAAATGTAGCAAAAATTAATCCAGAAGAAGTAATATTCCTTGGTATTAAATCTTTGATGGCATGATTCATCCATGACTTTATAAATAGAAATTAATGTTTAATGTGAATTAAGTCTCCAGTGAACAGATTAAAAAAAATAATAAGAGATCTAGATGAGACGATATTAATAAAAAGAATTTGCAAAATAAAAATGTTTCCTTTGGGATCCTAGACAGACAATTCCTGACTCGGGGGTTGTTCCGTATGTTCAGCAAATAATCACAAAACCATAGATCATAAATTAAAGAAGGCTGATGAAAGACTGAAGACAGTCAAAAAAGACAAAAGACAAAAGACAATCAGACAGTGCATTCTGGATTATTCAGTAAATTGCCTCCAATTAATCAGAATGTATTTCCATCTAGGCAAATTGAAGGGAATGTGTGTAGGAAGACAGTGCAGACACATCTATTGGATAGATATTAGAAAGCAGTGACTCCGAAGTCAGATCAAAAAGTAAGGAGATAACCATGGGTGAGCAAATGCTAAATACTGGCTGAAGGGGAAATATAGGGTTCACAAAGTGATCCAATTGGAAGTTTATCTCTTGAGACTGCAGCTCAGCTAAAATAGGTGTCTAAATACTGCAGGATGGCTGCATCATCTCACATGGTGAAATCAGATATGTGAGGGCAAGGACTGTCTTCTTCCATGCATTTGTATTGTGATTGGTCCAGTGGGATCCTAGCAAATCTAGGACTTCAAGCATTATTCATCTTTGTTGGCACAGAATAATAAATTCCATGTGAGAGTTTTTAATGTTAATAGATTCAACACAATTTAAGAAATATTTCCTTACAACTATGCCAATACACCAACTTTCAGGAGAAAGTTCCCTTTCAGATCCCTTGCTCTACAACATTTCACTAGCTTCTCTTATTCAAAAAGAATTTTGGGTTTTTTTCCATATAAACCACTGTAAACCCAGTGAAATGAACCACAGAATAAATTCAAATCTGCAGAATTTCTTATGGAGGAAGGCAAGGATCAGACAAGTCTTTAGAGACCCAAAGTTTAGAGAGAAATAAGTTGATTGTCAAAAGTACTCCTTTTCCTAAATTGTGTTTTTATGATCCCTATAAAGTCAATCCTCAGGTTGTTTTGCTGTTATTACTTTGCAGGTTGCTGTATTTTTCATGTCTGTTTCTGGCCATACTGCTATTATATATTGCCACACTGAATGGCACAGGCTCTTGTCAAATCTAGGCCTGATGGCATCAGATACACAACACTAACAAAAAGAAAAAAAAAAAAAGAAAAAAAAAAAAAAGATCTTCCAATTATTTAATTAACTATTTCAGTACTGAAAGGGATCATTTCAGTACCTGAAGGGAGGAGCCTACAAGAAAGACTGAAGAGGGACTTTTTACGTGTAGAGATAGCACAAGGGATAATGGCTTTAAACTGAAGGAGGGCAGGTTTAGATTGCAGGAAGAAATTCAAGGGTGGTGAGGCCCTGGCACAGATTGCCCAGAGAAAAGGGGGCTGCCCCATCCCTGGAAGTGTCCAAAGCCAGGCTGGATGGGGCTCTGAGCAACCTGGTCCAGTGGAAAGCATCCCTGCCCATGGCAGTGGGATTGGATCTGGATGATTTTTAAGGTCCCTTCCAACCCAAACCACTCTACAATTCTATGTTTCTGTTAAGTAATTAGGAGACAATATGGTGCAGGGCTCAGCTGGCAAGAGGAGTTCCAGCAGAGTTTGAAGGAAGGAAACCATCTTGCAGTTTTCACTGAGGCTATGAAGAAGCTTTACAGTCCTTACAACTGCTCCAGAATCAACGCTGGAACAGCAAAAGTGCCTCCACAGCAGTGTCTGCTCAACCATGTAAGTCCCAGGTGCACCCCACCTAGAGAATGCGTCACACAGAGAAAGGTCACTTAATTTCATTACACTGTAAATGCTACCAAGCTTGCTTTCGTGCCTGGAAAATCCCAGTTTCAATGCCCAGTGGAATTTTCATGGAAGATCTGCACCTGTCAGGTCTGTGCGTAATTGCTTGATAAAGATGAATAGTCAAAAATCTGTCTTTAAATATAGACAGAAAATAATCTCAGCCTATTCTGGTTCAAATAGAATAATAAATGAACAAACAAACAAACGAAATCAAATAGCTTGTATTATTTCTTACTGATTTAAGCAACAACCTGAAATCCTGGCCAAGAATAAGGCACCATAAAAAGCTTACAGTGGTAAAATAAAAAAGGCTAATGGCAAGCATAAGCCACACATCAAATTTCTTTCCATTATACACATTATTGGAATAGGTAATGTTCTCTAGTAGCCTAGAAACAGAATATTGTGGTTAATACAATATATAACATATTTTTGTTTGCAAGGCTAGCAATGTGCTTCCTTGCTCCTATTTTGCTCTCATTATTGCATCTGTTTTATATATATCTTTTACAATACCAGATCTAATCTAATTTATCATTAAATAATTACATTAGGTATAATAATCTTAAGAAACTCACAAAATACCAACAAATAACCAACATTTGTTCTGAAGTTCTGGAAAGAAAGAGCCTTCTTTACAACACTTTCCCTATAAAAAAGATATACTTCTATCTTCCACTGTGATGTCAGCCTGAAAACTTTAAAATTACAAGCTTAGAACATCTACAGTCTTCAAGGAGAAATACAAGGTTTTACTGATCTTCTTCTACTATGTTAAAGAAATGAGAGAAGAAAAAACTAAGCAGGATGCTACTCTTCTTTCTTGGGTGTTATCACAACTATTTACATATTTTCTTGTAAAATCCCACCATAGTCGGTGCTAAGTGTGCTCTGTCAACTGTGGTTTCATTCCCTCCCTGGTTAAACAGTGTAAGAAATAATAAAACAAAATAAGTAGATCTCTGGGATTTTAATGGTTGTCTTAGAAGTTCCTAGACAATAAATGCGGTTTTGGAATCTTAGAAAATAGTGAATTCAGTGCCTGATTTTAAAAGGATAAGCAAGGGGGTTAGCAATAATTAAGTATAATTTCTTGTCCTAAAAAACCCAGTAAAAATAAACAGTATACCAAAAGTAACCTAGAAGAAATTGATAAGTAATAAAGTTGATTTGCAAAGAAAAAATCATATCAGATAAACCGGTGACATGACTTTTTCCTTTGTATTGGAAAATAGGCCCTGGGGATACAAGGGAGATGGTGTAACAGAACCCATGTGTGGATTTGTAGATCACAGTCTGATTGTAAGTTTGCAATAATCAAACTTTTTACATGAACTACAGAATGTATTAGAAAAGATAGAAAACAAATGGGAGATTTAAGGAGGAGTAAAATGTATTTGTTCTGTACAGAAAAGACATTACCTTATGTTTCTTTGATGCTTTGCTATGTAAAAAATAATCTCAAAGAAGATGGATATTTAGGTGAATTTTAAATAAAACCTTTCGCATGATGGTGATAGTCATCTGCTGGATAAACAGCTCAGATGTGGAATGTGGCATTTCTATTCCTTGCATTTTTTTCATGAGAAAAGCATCTGTTAGAAAAAGTTCATTAGCTAACTCTTCCTTGAGCTTGTCCTGGTTTCAGCTGGGACAGTTATTTCTTCTCAGTGGCTGGTACAGTGCTGTGCTTTTGGGTTGGCAGTGAGAAGGGTGTGGACACCACGCTGATGTTTTGGGTTTGCTAAGTCGTATTCATCCTACGTCGAGGATTGGTTTTCTTTTTTTTGTGTCTCATGCCCTGCCAGAAAGGAGGTGAACAAAAGAAACTGGGAGGGAGCATAGCCAGGACACGTGAACCAAACTGAGCTAAGGGATATTCCACACCACAGAGCCTCGTACCTGGTTTATAGACAGGGGGGACTTACCCAGAAGGTAATTACCCAAATGAGTTGATCTCAGTTTGGAAAGGAGGGTCCGGTATTGGTCAGCAGGTGGTGAGCAATTGCACTGCACATCACTTTTTTGTCAGGTTTTTTTTCCCCCTTTTATGTTTTTATTATTATTATTAGCCATTATTATTGTATTTTTCATTGTTTTCAATTACTAAACTGCTCTTATCTCAACCTATATGTTTTATTTTTGATTCTCGTCCCCATGCCACCACGTAGATGACAGAGGAGGGCTGAGTGAGTGGCATGATTCTTAATTTCCAGCTGGGGTCATAGATATTTTTCTATCTTATCCATTCCAGTTTACAACTCTGGGGAGTTTTGGAATGACAAGATCTAACTTCACTAGTAATTGTCTGCAATGGAGTGATGACCATAGTTCTTATTTAAACAAAAACCACACAGCAGTCTTCTTACAATGCCAAGCATCCTTTAAATGACAATGTTTATGGCCTCTATAAGTTCTAATTAAAATGGCAGGAAATTTCTCTCCTATGAGGACTGGATACACAACTGCAACCAGATGCTTGACCCTAGGTTTCAGTTCAAATGACAGAAAAAACAGCTGTAGGGTGCAAATCCGTCAAAAGAGACCCTCCACTACTTAATTTTCAGCAATACTCAGTGAGCATCTACTCAAACACAAACTGATACATCTTCTGACTACTAAGGAAGCAAATTCTGCTGGGTTAATATCTGTCTCTTGGGATTTGAATTTTGAACAAGCAAACACTCATATAACTCAGGAGCTGAAATGGTTAGTTCCCACAGTGATGATCCTCAGAATTTGGGTGTTATTAGAGAAGTGTTCATCATGGTGTCTGCCACAAAAATTCAGCAATTTATCAGCACCTTCAGACAACTGCCTGATTTATCTGGTCTAAGGACTCCCTTGAGATATTCAGAGGCATGGCAGATAGAAAACTAGGGTGCCATCTGTCCATCACAGAGAGAGAGGGCAATACTACATTCACAGTTGCAAGATAGTACAAAAAACACTGCAAATTTCCTGATTGAGCCAATTGTTATGTTTTTATTCAAGTGAATAAATATTCAATTATCTTTACCCTATGCCTATGAAAAATCCAGAAATTATGTAATAGAGAAAATATGATGTCTGGCAGACAAAATAAATCCCGAAGCAGGAAAGAAAAAACAAACTGAACAAAATCCCAAAGCCAAATAAGAAACCCAGACATGAAAAACCAAGGAAGCAACAATCAATTTTGACACTGAAGCACATGGTTTCTGATTAATTCTGTTCTTTAATTGCATTTTATCTCTTGGAACTTAAATGACACACTTTCTTGTGAAAAACTTAGAAATGGTGAAGGAAGCATAAAAATAATCACAGTAAGGATACACAAAAATAAAAGTGGATAAAACTCATTTATTAAAGTATCCATGAAATAATCCAAGCTTTGTCGGAAGCCTTTGACATTAACTACCATCAGTTAGAGAGGTTTTTCTCATGAAGGTGTGCAAAAATGAATTTATGGAGGAGCTAATTCCATTTGAAGTTAGTACTCCCAGATACTAAAGCTGTAGTTTTTAAAAATTCAGATATTCAAATATCACTCAAAGATAGCATTGAGTAGCTAACTTATGCTAAATATCTATTTTGTATTTATATGAAGCAATATTTAAAAACTTCATTACTGAAACTGAACATTCCAATAAAATCACAATATTGAAAGAGCAAAAAGTTTCCAAGCCACAAAATTGGCACTAATGCAAGGAGGTATTCATCACTCACCAGGCCCTGATTTTTCATCCAATTACTTAGTTTTATAGAATTTGCTTTCTGACATGAATTGAATTAGTTTTAGTTTAGTTTCACAGAGAAAGAAATCGTGCTTTTCTATTGGCCACAGAAAGTGTCCAGAACTTAGGAGAATTTACTTCAAGTAATGAAGCAATATAATACACAGTTTCTAACAAAACTTGGAAAGCATGATTGCATACCTTCTTTTTTTTATTGCTTTCAAATTATTAATTTCAAGAACAAGTGCTTATGACTTCATAAATTTTAAAAAATAGTGTATTCTGTTTTCAGAAGACTTTTTTCTTCAAGGTGTTTTTTACTGTGAAATCGCTGCAGAATCCTTGTCAATAATCAGAGCACCTGCCCAGTTTTTTGGTTCACTAATCTCTGAGTGCATCCATTACTCCCCAGCAGATGCTATCTTAGATAGTATGTATTTCTGTGGTCAACACAAAGTATTACTACTGACCAAAAAGGAAAATTTCTCTAATTTAGAAGGAGAATGTGTGGGTTTTTTTTATTTCATGAAATAATAAAAATAATGAAATTAGCCTTAAACTCTCCATTCATTTAATGCCTTATACTCTCTGCTCACATGCTGGTAGCTTGTTTCAGAAGATTTCATTAAGGTTTTCATTGATATTTTTCTTCTCCTTTCTCATGATGTGATATAAAAAATTACTATATTTCCCCCAATTGTAGAATTTTTTCCTTGAAATATGGATAAATTTTCAACTAATGTATATCTCAAGGGATAGCTATAGAAAGCCCTAAAGACAGTTCAGTAAAGCTAATAGTTATAGAACAAGCTAAATACAGATGCATTCATAATGCTAAGAACTGAATGAATGCTCAACAATAACTCACCATGACCTTGATTTGATTGTATGGTATTGATTAATCACTAGCTGTCATGAGATAGTCTGTTGGATAAATAAAAGCAAAAATGTTGGATAAATAAAAATAATTTAAGTGTCACTTCATAATTAGATGGTTTGGTGCCTAATAAACCTCGAGAAGAAGAAGAGGCCATTTTTTTGTTTTGCTAGCTATAACTCACAACACAGAAATCTGTAACATAAATAAGAATTAATAAACATCTGAGTCCAAACAAGAAAAATTGCGTCTCTCGTCTTTACTCCCGACTCTAACAAAAAGAAAAAAACAGAAAACAACCACAATGGTCATCATTCTGAGAACAAAGCTAGGATCGCTATTTCTTTTTTTTTAACATTTTTTTATACCTTTCAAGGTGTGGGTCAAAAATTTAGCATATCTATCAAATCTGTTCTATTTTGCAGCACAAGTTTTTCTGTCTCCCAGCCTATATTAAGAAAATCTTAGCCACCATTAAATTGTATGCCCCTTGAAATAAAAAAGTGCATGTTTATTTCATGAACAGTCACTTAAACAATTAAAATTGATTTTATATGTTCTGAAAAGAAAAATATTTGTTTGAACTATCTAGAAAGCACTGAGCAAACACTGAATTTTAAAGGAGAAATACCTATTATAAATACATGATGTAACAAAAATTTGATCTGATATTGTCTTGTTTTCTGTTGTCTTACAAATATACCTAGAGAATTTCGTCAATGATTTGTCAGCAAATACTGGCAAAAGTCACTGGGACTGGTCATCAAACTTTAGGATATTCCTGGAATTCCTGCTTCTACAGATTTCTGTTAAACTTTTATATGTGGTCCATTTTAACAGTATAATTACCTGCTCTACAAAAGCCATTTAATTATCTTCATCCTTTAGTAGCCTAAGAGAAGAATGAGTGAGACACAGTGAGGGTGAACCTCACCTATCAGCTATATTTTTTTTTTTCTGGAAAAAAAATTCTAATTCATATCAGCCACGTTGTTCAAAATTATTTTCTTTTGCACATTGCTCTATTTCATTGCCTCTTTCTTGGAACAGGGATTCTAATAACAAGCTATTCTAATTTTTAAGTAATAACAATAAACTTGTATTTTTAGCCAAATTGTCACAGGTTCATTCCCTTAAAATTTACATTAACTTCACTTTTCATAAGGTATGTATATGGTTTTTGTAAGAAAGTACAGAACTACGTGTATTAATTATAGCTGTGTAACCACATTCATATCAAAAGCTACATATATGCAAACAAAAGATGAAAAAATAATTTAAAAATTGTAAAAAGACAGGATGACTGGAGACTGTCTCCATCTGTACTTCTTCTATGGTAATTTTTCTGTAATAAGAAATGTGGATTTCCCCTTTCCTAGCTATAATGCAGTTCAGTGTTATAGCATGACACACGGCTCAAAACAGCTATTTTATATGTCTTTAAAATATCTTTTTTGATGTATCTTCTGTATTTTGCTTTTGACTTTCAACAGAATGAATGGAAAATAAGCTTCAGTTTGACACTCAAGGTTAAAACTGAGGTCGTACCATTAATTATATTTATGATTTACTCCTTCTCCTGTCTAAGATTTCATAGCAATGTGAATCATAGCATCCTGTGTTTGCTGTTGTTGGTTTTGTATGTAGATATTGGTCTTTTTGACAACTGACTGATACACAAAAATTGAGGACAATAAATGGAAAACCTGAGCTATTTTTTCTGATGTGGAGTTGTATTGGTTAAATTTGCACGTACATTTGACAATACATAATAACTCAAAAGAAAGGTACCAAAATGTCATATCAATGAAGGAAGCAAGACACACCTTAGGGAATCCTGAAATTTAACTAGCTGTCTTGTATTAAGCAAAAATAGAAAATCCATCTGTTAGTTCAGCATTTATTGCAGATGTGTCTAATCTCAACAGCTCCATAAATGGTTTAAGACAAATATTAAATTGGGCTACATGGGTAAATATGCATTAGTATCTTTTTAGCAGTTTTCATTTTGCAGGTAGAAAGCTAAAGCAATGAATCATGCAGGCAGTCACTCAACATAAAATGTTGGCTTTGATGGCTTAGTTAAAATGTTGAGATATCTCCTCCTGATTTCTAGTCCTAACTTTTAGCTTTTAGCTGTGACAGAAAAATATATAAGAACATATTAGTGATCTTGGAAATAAACTGGCAGAATTATACCTCTAGGATTTCAAAGTGACCAATGATCGTCTTAACCATCTGCCTAGGTTTATTTAACATCAAGGTCTCCACTTCTCTTAGTCACCATCAAAAAATCCTAATTTGCCCCTCTTTGGGTCAGTATTTCAGAGCTATGAGCTGAATACCACAAAACTTTTTACTTAAAAGCTGATCTTTTTTTGTTTCAAATTTTTATATTTGATAATTACTCTTTCAATTGACATATTTCTTGAGACAAACATAATTTAAAAGGCATGTTTGACAAAACAGATGCTTCTTTCTGTGATTACCTTTATGCATTTGTTGTGAGATAAAGAAGATTCCTGAAAGCACTACCCATGACATAATTCCTAATAATCTGAATAATGCCAGGATTCCACCTAATCAGATGCTTCCATTTACTGCAAATGAAATTTCATTTATACATTTTTTTGCTTTTAAGGTCAGCTAGTCCCAAGAGGATGCCTGAACAGCTCACAGGGCTTCTAAGATTGTTTCTCTCCCTGCCTGTAGCCATTATGGATAGTCTGTTTATTTTGCTAAAACTTTTTCTTTTGCCTTTCTGCCTCTGAGACATTAAGTCTCGTGTTATTCTGGAAGTCATCTGACTGCAACTATATGTACCACTGGAGATTTGTTTTGCAGACTAAGTGGGTGTCACGGGCTGTCTGCACTGTGATGAATTCTTTCCATTGCTCCTGAACTTCCATTGACTTTCAGCTCTTCTCTTGCCCCTCCTCCCCGGGGAAGGCAGAACTTCACTCACAGCACTGTGTGACCATGGGCAACCAGAACACTGCAGAGAATTCACACCATTGAATTTACAATTTCTGTAGACTTCAAAAATTCCCACACTTCCTGAAGCATGTTTTCCACCCAGTCATTGGGAGAGGAGAGGACTGACTGTGCCCTGAAAAGGTCCCAGTAACATCATACAAATATCTAAAGGAGTTCTTTGCAAGTACACTAGAGCCAGCTTGCAATTTAACCTTCATCCAAGCTTAAAAACTAGCTAGGTATGTGCCCAACTGCTCCCTTTTTGTAATCAAGCCTGGCCATCTCAGTTTTCTATTGGCATAAATACTTTGCTGAAAGATACCATTTATTAACAAAAAATCAAATTTCAGTTCCATTCCCTGCCTGTCTTGATACACGAACAAAAGGTAGGTGCAAAGTCAGAAGAAAGTTCCCTTATTCTAGTGTACCTTTCACCTTTCTCAAAAAGAAGAGCAAGTTACACTTGCTTAAATTTCATTAAATTGAATCAATGATAGGGGAGCTGCCCTCATTTAATCATAATGAAGTGCAGCAATTTCAGTGCAGAAACAAGTTCCAGCTGTAATGAACGTGCTGGTACTGAACCTGTCCTGGGATAAATGCAGCTGCACAGCATTGAACAAGTGAGCATTTTTCAGACGCGGTCCCCAGCGCAGAGAAGGGTGATGGGATCTCTGCCATCGCTGTCACAAGGCCAGAAGTTCACCTTGGGTGAACAGGCTCTCAGGAGAGACTGTTTACAGACTGAGCCACCCCTTCCTGCTATTACTTTCTCTTCTGACACTGCAGAGCTGAAATAAATTGCTGTGTGCTCTAAGGAAAGCTGATAGAGTGGGACTCTTCGATACCTTTCATGGGGGAGGTCTTCCACTGAGATTTATGGCTTTGCTGTGACAGAGAGAGTTGTTTACCTCATGCAAATGGAGTTTATTCCTTAAAATCTGAAGCCTGACTGCTGAGGTCTCATGCACCAGGACCTAGGTTACCCATTTTTAAGGCAGTTTAATGTAGGTATTATGCCCNGAAAGGAAAGGAAAGGAAAGGAAAGGAAAGGAAAGAGGGAGCAGTGAACAACTACACTTGCCATAAAATTACTAAACCAAAAGGAAAAAGTTGCCTTCATAAACTCAGTTTTGGATAATGATAACAATTAAGTAAAAATCATTAATTTCATTTCAGCTGAATTACAGCCCTCCTGCTTACTAAAAAAAAAATATTCCTTTAGAAGATAACAAAATCACCTTTTAAATTTAAAAGAAATAAAATAGTCTTTTAAAATGCCAGTGGCAAATGTTCCTTTCTCTTCTAAATATTTTTTTGGTTAAAACTAGTAAGAAGTTATGAATCCTATTTTTTTTCTTTTAGTTAAAAAAATGATAATGATTTTAAATTGAACCACAACGGTAGATCATTTTTGATCATGTTATGTAATACAAGACAAGTCAAAAGGTTGTAAATCATGTAGAAGTGTAGTGCATTTGTAGTCCTGGGAATTTTTCTATCTCATTTAATAGACAAAGAATGCATGAAGTTGGATGAAAACTGCCACCTACTTTGCAGTGAAATGACAAAAATCGTTAAATTATTAAAGGATTGTAATCACCTGATCAATTTGTATTTGTATCCTTCCCTAGCAGTGATGCAAAGCTAAAGGTGATTTTTATTTTCTTCTAAACTGTATTGTATTTTTGCATCCAAGAATGGCATCCTGACTGAGTAATGGACTAAAAAGATGAAGTTAAAAGTATGTAAAAGCTTTTTAGCATATACTGATATCTGCAGAACAATTTTGCTTCATCTTTCTACCATTAAGGAAATTAGATAAATGAATTTTAAAGCCAAAAAAGTCTTTTTCTTGGATAATAAACAGAACAGACAACATTTTCAGGAAAGAACTCTATGGAAAATTTGATGATGATTATTAGTAGTAGTATTAAGATCATATATTGCCTGATCTTATGTGCCCTGTGTCTTTAGTAGAACTTTAGTAAATCTTTAGTACAGTAAAACTTTAGTAAATCTTCAGCAAAAAATTAATTTACAGATTTCTCCCCATGGTGATTGCCAGTTGATTTTTCAAAAAAAAAGATTGGGCAAAAATATTTGGAACTCATGTAATTTTTCCCCTTAAGCCCTGTTCTCCTTGCAAACAGGCCTTGGTTTCAGTATCCCAAAGGTTTAGTGTTCAGACATCTGCACTAGACCAAATCCATAGGAACTAATGGGTCATGTGAAATTTAATTAGCACTAATTACCTTCCATTAACTTGAGGCAGAAGGAAATTCTCCCGCTCAGTCACTTTCCATGGAAGCCTGGTGACACTGCTAACTCCCTGAATACAGGGTAATGTGGTATATGTTAAGAACATATCTGTGTGTCTTTCAGTTCACCAAAATATCAGAGGCTTTCACGAGTTTTATTTGCAAAAGCATTTTTTGGCACTCATGAAGATCTCTTTTAATGTATTTTTGTTTTGTGCTGCTGAGCTTTGGTCTCATAGCGAAAAAAATCTTTTAACACTATTACTCAGGACTGTTCAAATTCTAAAAGCTTTCTCCTCACCCCAGCCCAATTTCTCTTCAAAGGCTGAAAATAAAGTTTAGTAAAACAAACTATCCAACAAAGATATCCATGAAGTGTCATAAATAATTCAGTTTCATACTTTGTCTTCCTAAAAGAGCTCAGAAAGATTCCAGAACAGGATGAGTTCTTCATGCCAAGTTATCAACCCCCCATGCCCCATATTAATGTGAAAACCCTAATTCTCTTAAAATCTAATCTTTTAACTTGAAAAACATTTACCACACATCCTCTTTTTTTTCCACCTCCTGTGTCTACAGTCAATACTTTCAAAAGTCATAACTACTGATGACTAAGAAAATAAGGGAAATAAAGAAATAAGGTAGATACAGAATATTTCTGCCTTTTCATCACTACACTTATGACAGTTCTTTGAGCATAGTTATAAACCTCTACACTTCAATGTAGTTATTCCACACAATGCATCCTCTTGGGCCAACTGGTACATGACCTTTTTTCTGTCCAGTCACGTACTTGAATTTTGGAGACTTTTCTTGAATGGAGGCTCTATTTTTGTACCAGAAAATGTTTCATTTCAGAGAAGTTATCCCCTAAATTCAGGGAAAACAAGTCTGTCTGAAAACAACATTGCACTGGCTATTTACACTCTGGCCAATATTGCATTTCAGTGAGGGGACATATGTTGGTAACATATATTAGAAAATTTGTGTTGCCACAATAATTCATCATGGCATCTTTGGCATGTTTGGCGTTAGAAAAAGGTGAACATAAATTTCAAATGCACATTGCATTCCATAATACAGCTCAATGGTGACTTGCAGAATTTCTTGTCTACTGTTAAAAAAAAAGATTAACATCTGGCAGAAATGCAGTATTATTCAAAGCTAGTGTAAGGGGCACACTTAAAAGGCATTCAGGTGTATCCTTAAATTTTATCCCATCTGTTTTGTAGCAAGAAGAAAATTAATAATTTGAGTCATGTATCAATTTGATTAGTAAAAGGAAACATAAAACTAAATATATTAAAATGTAAATATATAGGGCAAGAAAACAAAATGCAATACAAATTATAATACAAATAAATCATCATATATTGGAAAAAGATCAGGACCAACCTTTGGCCATCCATTTTCTGGACTTCAGGATGAATATTAAAGTTAGAGGAAGAGTCACACTCTCGAACAAACCAATAGATTTCAAAAATTCAACGTGCTTCCACCTGTGTGACTTGAGCAGTAACAAAAATATGGTATTTTGGTAACTCCTACAGGAATATGAAAGAAAAGTAAGACAGAGCTATTCTGGAAACAGTTGAAGGCAAAAAGATAAAATCAGAATCAATATATATATTAGAACAAACAAACAAGCAAAAAAACCTACTAAAACAAAACCTCAAAGCCCTCTCCTAACCTAAAACCAAAGCAAAACAAAATCCCACCCTGTACTCACATACTGTACAAATTAGTATTGAAAATTGAAAATATAAAAAATAATTTCTTAGAATAAGAATTAAACCAAACTTCAGGGGCACAGAAATTTAACTGTTTGCATTTCTGCAGCGTGATGAATTTTACACTCGCAGGTCTTCACACAGGAAGCTTTCATCAAAACCTGGAAATTCCAGCTTTGTTCACAGGGACTGGGATCTACATGCAGAGGAATAAACTTAGTATAAAACTGAGAGGAAACCAAAGCCAGCCTTTATGCTCAAACTCCAGCCCTTCATCCTTCAGCACAAGAGCCTCACAAAACAGGTATATTGACAGCTGAGAGAAAAAGTCTCCTGTCAGCACAAATACAGCTCGAGTCACAGCTCCCCACGGACCACAGAGGACTGAGAAAGTGGGGTAATTAAGGAATTAATATATCTGCAATTGGTATAAAGGGTTTTTTAAATCAGTAGCATAATAGTGCACATGTTAAACATGCTCCTGATAGACTCTTAAATGTGTGGATTCAACAACCAGCATGTGACCTCAAAAGGCAGTATCAATATAATTTATGATGATGTTAAAGATTTCATGGCTGTATTGAATTAGTAGATTAAAAATTTCCATAATAGACTATTTCTGAGATTTTTTTTTCCACATTGTCAAGCTGTTTCACTGGAATAAATTAAATATGAGGTTGATACATGGGTAGTGCTAGTTTTAGGAAGCATTAGTGAAGGTTTTCTTGGATTTCATATACTTTGACTTCATTAGTAAGCCTTCACTTAACTATCAGGCAATAACATAAATCATTAAATATGAAGAAAAAACCAAACCAAGCAAGACCTGTAGAGCCATGCTATTCAATCTGTGTGCATTTTCCCCTTTCAATGTGCAATCTTCACAACTAAACCCAGGATAAGCAGCCTCAGTCTCCAAAATGCCAATACAGATGAAAAAGATTATATCAAATGACAAACTAGTGTCCTTCATTTCCCTACATTTTATATGGCAATCTATCTTTTCTGTACCTAGGCCCATTCTAAAATGTTCCACATCTTGTCTTTTAATTCTAACTTTCATATCTCTGGTATCAGGCAAGGGCAGATCTCATGGCACACCAGACAGTTCTGCTAAGCTCTGAAAATGATGGGGACGTGTGTTCTCTGGCTTTCTTGACTGATAGATCAGAAGCATTTTTAATACTAAATTTTTGACCTCTTAGAGGATGAAGAATGTCTTGCAGAAAGTATCCACTATACTACCATTTTGTTGTTGTTAAGAAAAAGCTTCTCCAAAGAATTAATAAAAAATGAATCACAGGAAGAAATTCCAACCACCCATTAAAAAATGAATATTGTTCAAAAAGAAACTCTTACTTTTAAATTCTCTTTTTCTTATACTTTTCCCTTCACTGTTACCTTGCTTTTGAGACCTGTATCATAACACTAATGCAAAGAGTCATGAGTTTTCCTCTGTCTTGATGTGAACTTTTTTTCACTTTTTAAGTTTCAATCTCTTGAAAAATTGTGGCGTGGATAACTAAATAAAGTCAAAAGAATTTTTGTTATTGTTGTTACATTATCTTCTCACACAGTGATTGGAGAGAATTTTGAAAGACACTTGAAAAGCTGGTCCTGAGTAACAACAGGACATATACAGATAATAGCAAAAATGCTTTGTTTCTAGAACATTCTCAGGGAACAGCAACATTCTCCTGGCAAACGTACTGATCTTCAGTAACACTTTTTACTTGAGAGTTAATTCAACCATAATTGAGAAAAGTTCTGCCTTTAATGATGATAAAAATTTTTCAGAAAGAGCTGATACATGGTAATGAAATCATAGGTATGTGAATGAGAATGCTAAATTACATTTGTATGATTCTTTCTCTGCATTCAGTGGATTTATTAAATTGTTCATTTCACATTCAGTAACAGTTTAATATCTGACTGTGGCTTTGCTTAACACTCCTTTTGAATTCAAAAAGACCTATACAGTCACCAGTCAAAAAGTCCTTTGGAACTTCCCACCTTCTATATGTGGGACACACTCTTGTCTTCCCACAGTAAATCACTGCAAAAACCAGGGAGCTACACCCACAAGCCTTGGGAACTCAGATATCTCCTCAAGTAACAATAATAATCCTACTGAACAGTCCTGCAATAAATGAAGGTCACAGTAAATTACAGTCATTTAGAATGAGCCATAAATCCTGTTGTCTTGAAAATGTTTATTCTAACTACTAAATAACACTAAATAACTGAAGAACTTCAAGAAATATATAATTTTGCTCACATCAATGCCACATTACTTAAATTTTTCTATAATATGCTAAATGCAACATACTGGAAGAACAATTCTTCCGATCATATTGTCAAGTACTTGAGATAGCTGTGTACTGAAAAAATGCTCTTTATTATAAATTTCCTTTGATTATCATTAAATCAATGAATTCTAGAGCTTGAGCTCTACTTCTGCTTCCTTGTGAACATTGGTAGAATCATAGCATGGCCTGGGTTGGAAGAGGCCTTAAAGATCATCCAGTTCCATGCCCCCTGCCATGGGCAGGGACACCTTCCACTAGACCAGGTAGCTCAGAGCTCCATCCAGCCTGACCTTGAGCACTCCCAAGGACAGGGCAGCCATAGCTTCTCTGGGAAACCTGCTCCAGTGCCTCACCACCTTCCCAGTTAAGAATTTTTTTCCCCAATATCTAATCTAAACCTACTCTCTTCCAGTTTGAAGCCATTCCCCCATTGTGAGAAGTCTCTCTTCATCTTTCTTGCCCCAACCCCAGTGCAGCACCTTGCACTTAGTCTTGTTAAACCAGATGGGATTCCCATGGTTATTCTCTGTGACTCTTCCCTCTTTTACACATAACTGCATGAGTATGAAATCTATCACCAAATCTTAACAGACTCTCTATTCTCAAGTCCTGCTAGCATGCTACTATACATTCCAAAGCAAAAGATGGAGAATCTGTCTGCAGTTCACTGGTTTGCACAAATATTTGAAGAGAATGAAGAAAATAAAAAACTGAAGTCATACTTGGTCCAAATGATCCAGTTCCTCAGCTAAGAAATGACAATTGTGGTTTAAAGTAGTCAACAAATTTATATGAGCATTCATGCAAATTTTTTTGTATTTTAAACTATTAAGTAGAAGGTAATAAAAATTCTCCAGTTGAGGAAACATATATTAAACATTTGTAATTTTTTATTATTTAGATCATGCAGCAATGCATTTTGGTTTCAGCTAATTCAATGTATATCTATGTTGTGAGAAGTTCAGATACATGAAAAGCGTATTTGGCAGTAACCTACTATTTATGATGTCTGCAGGATAATTATTAGTAAAACTGTTAATTTCTTAATAAGGACAGTAACATATCCTTTAATATAAAGTACACCATATTCTGGGTCATGGGATTCTTAGACATGTAACTATATCTGTCATGATAGTTTAAATGAAAAAATGCAGTTCCACTACTAAAACCTTTGACTATCTTATATAAAGCCAAAGGTAAATATAGATCCAAACACACAGACTGAAAACCAGAAATAGTTGACCTAGTTAGGAACTGCATAAAACAGCTTTCATGGTAAATTTTATTGTGGACAGAAGGTTAAAATGGAACCCTTTAAGATGTTGGGATGGTTCATTTCCATTCAGCACATTACATGGGGGCTTTACAGGTAGTTTTGGTCTTTGCTGAATGATATACCCTGATGCAGGTCGCACTTCATTTCATGGGAAAATTGGAGTGTTCCTCACAGGCATGAAAAAATTATTCATCTATTTCTGTCAGGTTTATCTTGCAGGCATGTAGAACACAGGACTGGTTTTAGTGCTGGTGCTACTTCAGCACACCAAGGTCTCTTGTGGTCTACTGAGCCATCTGAGGTCTTTTAGCCCTGAAAGTGGTGCCCTGATGCCCTTGGCCATTTTCCCTTTCCAAATATCCATCTTGTCCATTGTGCTACTGTTCCCTCCTGGAATCCCCCCAAGAGGGCTGCAGTTCAGCTCTCAAGGCTGAGAGGGGTCCCTTGGTAATGGGTAGAAGTTGCATCAGCTTCACATTTTAGAAAGCACTCTGGGGTCTTTGCAGCTGGAAAGCCCCATGTAATAATGCTGAACAGCTCCCAGACAGTCTGAACATCCAGATATCAGTTCAACACCATAAACCTCACACTTCTCACATTTTAAAATATAACTGTGAATAATGCTGAGAACATTTAAAGATATATTTTATACATTAATATCCTATTTTGTTTCCCCGGTTTGGATTTAAGCGCTAGGTCTGTGGAAGAAATTAGTATGTAATTTATTTTTCTTAATAAATCAAAGGAAATCATCTATTTTTATGGGTTCTTCCACATGGTTAGGTTGCAAGTGCAAAGAAGTGCAAATGTATTTTGTTCATGATCTTAGTTCAGACAGTTATTTTTATGCCACTCCACAGAAAATCCCCATAAATGTCAAATCTGTCTGAGCAGTTTTATTAAGCCACTTTTACTATGCTGTTAGGTACTTTAAAAATAGTTCTCTATTAAGAAAGTTTTTCTACATGTTTACCTCATGAGTTTGTTAAAATAAAACTTTTCCTCCTTAACAAAAAAGCCTGTTCTGATATCCTTTTTAAAAGACTTTTCTGCCTGAATTTGTCCTGGAAGTCTTGTAGTAAATTCAAGTATCAGGATGAGAAAAAGTTATCAAATGTGAACAAAAACCACACCCTTAGGGGCAAATCTCTGCCAATAGTAAAAGTTATTATTCCCAGACATAGCTGCTTAATTACTTCATTATTAAATTGCCTGCTCACTTTTAGCTTTCCATTATCACAAGAGATGTCTGATAAACAGACACCATACAAAGCATTGATTAACCTAAAGAAAAAGAGGCTCAGCCAGGTGACTGAGCAGTTGGCATTACCTTTATAAAGAATAAATGCCTTCGTTTATTTAGAAAGACAAAATGGTGTAGGGCTGAAGACTGCATGGTGCCCAGAGGCTGCTGAATTCAGAGCTGCTGTGGGTCAGACAGCAAGAGAGCACTGAGCCCCTGGGCTCTGCCCAGACTGCCTGGGCTGACCTGCCAGCTCTGCCTGTGCACACAGGGAGTCATCCCCCAGGCTTTCTTGAACCACCCTGCTTAGGTCTCGGGTCAGAGGATAAAAGCAAATTCAGTATCTGAAGTAATACTTAGGGAGCTCAAGTCCAAAACTGCACTCTACAATGACTCTTCTAAGCATCTGCCTAAATTTAGAAGTAAATAAAAGAAAACCTCTTTCATCACTATCAGAGCTGACTTTAACTTTGCAAAGCAGTTTTGTAACATATAACTGACTGTACCAAAACTGATATCTCAGCAATTAGCAATAGGCCTATTACTTAGGTAGAAACAGAGATTATAGAGATGATGGATCTTGTCTACAAAAGTCAAATACAAAATAGATAATAGTCTAAATTTCTGGGGGAGGGGTGGAGTTGGGAAACCCAGACTTTCTGTATCTTGACAGGAGAGTAACTTCAAACACATCTGCCCAGAATTACCAGCATGGGAAGAGAGATAATAAAAGCAAACCAGTGTGCAGGACCAGTGGTTAGGTTTCTCTGTTAAGGCCTGGGAATTCTGATTTCCTACCATGTTTCCCAGATCCTCCTAATGACTCAATTCCTGTCTAGTAATAAAGTACTTAATGCTTGGGTAAGCATGTTCAGCTGTGTAAATGTACCATGGAAGATGAGTGTCTGAGCACCACTAAACACAGTTTGTTAAAGCTACTCTTTGTTCATGAATGGGCAGATAGAGACCCAAAGCCCAAGGACACAGGGAGACCAAGGAATTCACTGAGACCCAAAGCTCAGAAAAGTCTCCAACATTTTACCTTAACTCAGTGGACAGACTGAATCTCCACATCTGTAGTCACACTGAGTTCTGTCCTTCAGCACCTACTCTTAATCTCAGCACAGATATTTTTTTCTCTCCCTGTATGTAGTTAAAGATAAATGAGATTGTTTGATATTAAGCACACCATAGAAGCAGAAACATCAGGGTTAAATGTATTGCTATATAGAGGTCATTTGATTTCATGTGGCTCTGAGACTCAGTTTGCTCTTAAAGAACACAAACATGGGGCTTCTGTGCATGACAGCCTCCATTTCTCCCTGTTTCAGTCTTCAGTGACTTGTTTTAAAAAAAAATCCAATTTTGAATTCTTTGACACCGGTGTTGCAGCAAATATGGCATAATATAATTAAATGAGAGTTTCATGCCAACATTATCTGTACAACTGAAGTCATAAACTTTCACTAAGTAGGTAATAGCTGAGAATTTATTTTGCCATGGAGAATTTAGTTTGTCGTAATATTGGCAAGAGTCTCAGTTGGTTTTTTTTTACCTCAGGGCATACATCAAGCACCTGGGCGTGTGTATGGACAGTAGTGCAGACACATCCTTGTTCCCAGTGTTCATCTACCCCTGGTAAGTGTTTCCTGGCCTTTTATATAGGACTTTCAGATTGTCAGTTTTCACCCTGTGTGACAAGCTGAACTGCAATTCAGTTCTCATTCTGCAGGCAAATTTGAAATTAATTTCACTGCAAGAAAGGAAACTAAAATTTAGATGCTGCAATACTTTAACTCACTAGACCAAAAGAGTTTGTTTTGATTTGTTAAATGTTATGCAGTGTGACTTAGGGATCTTAAATTAAACTGCACTTTATGTCTGCTAAGTAAGAATGGCTTACCAGGTGCTTGCCAATAACAAACCCGCTTCAAGGACATTTTGAAAAGTAATTGCAGTGCCAGTGACCAGTAAACATTACTATTTAGCCATGTTCCCATAAATGAACCCTGCTTGATAGAGTTTTATGGGAACAGGTTGTAGACTGAATTAATTAAGAGACATTGCAGATAGAATCTGGATGTGTACAGTTGGGCTATCAGTGGGCTCTGATAAAATGCAAAAAAAAAAAATGAAAATTAAAATAATTGTATGTTATTTCTGCATTGTCAGAATTACAGTTTCAACATATGCAATGATCAAAAAATACAGTTACCTCTTAAAACAAATGGATGAGAATTTTTATGCCTTTGAGACAAGCAAAGCTTCAGTCTAACCCTGGCTGGTTGAGTGCTGCACACATAGGTAGGTCCCTCATTTCTGCAAGCCCTGCTGCACTGGAAGGCTTTTGTCCCACAGTCCATCAGTGATTCATCAGACAGCACAGCTCCATTCTCAGCTAATTACTAAATATGCTTCCCCAGTGTGCTCAGAGGGCAAATTCTGTGACCTGCGTGGCCATGTTGAGTAGAAGTGCATAACTTCAGTGAAATCAGCAAGAACTATAATGCAGATTTTACGTAGATTTGCTTCCCAAATTAAAGTCAGTTATTTTTGAGTATTTAAGGTTTATATTTGAAGGGAAATTCCTCACTATTCTTTCAAGAATGCTGAATTGATTGCTCACTTTTTGAGGAACACTAATTTGGCACATATTGCAAGACTCTGAACTGCAGGTGCCCAATTATTGCCTCTTTACAGAACAAAGACATTCAGACATTTTAAAGGAAATCAAACACAAATAGCTATAAAATAATTAATTTGCAATGGAATCATAGAAATAGAGGTCATATAGCTCAGCCTTCCACTTGAGGCAGAACCATTACACACTAGATCAGGTCAGCTATGGCTGTGCTTAGCTAGATCTTGAACATCTCCCAAGGATGAAGACTCCATAGAATCTCTGGGAAAACTTTTCCTGGACTGCACAGCCATCTCGGTGGAAAAATCTTTTTCTGATATCAAATTTGAACCTTCCTAACTGCAGTTAGGAACCATCAGCATTTGGCACAACATTGGGCATTACCAAGAAGAGTATTTTTATTTACCAATGTCATTGCAATCTACCAGTTGCATATTTTCAGTACCAACTAAGGCAGTCTGCATCACAGAAAAGACTTGAAAGAATGTTTTTATTTTGGGGAAGGTCATGGGTCAAGAATGTCATGAAGTGAAGTCAGTAGTTTCAACTTGTGGTCCCAAGATTTCTGACTGTTTCTGGATGTCTTCTACACATTTAAACAGTAAATTAATGATAATAATAATAATAATAATAATAATAATAATAATAATAATTTTAAAATCCAGTAGTCAGCATGGAAATTCTAAACTTATATTAAAAAAAAAAAGCTCTTCTAACTGAAGTGAAGTTTATTTAAAATTATGTTTCAGTGGTTAGGACTGGTGAGCTCTACTTCAGTTCTCTGTTTTGCTAAATCTTCTTGTTAGATCATATGTAAATAATTAGAACTCTACAGGAATTCTTCTTCAGTGTAAAATTAAGCTATAGTTAGCAATTTTATTCAGTATAGTGTTGTGAAGAAAAAAATATTTCTTTTCAAAAGTCTCATAAACTTCAAAAAGAAGAAAAAGCTAAGAAAATTCAAATATGAAGCCAAGTAGAAACTTAAGAAAGATATGAAGAATCTGGGGGTTTGCTAGGGTTTTTTGCTTGTTTGATTGATTGTTTGGTTGGTTTTGGTGGGTTTTTTATTTGGGTTTTTTGTGGTTTATCTTTTTCCTTACATTTGACTTCAGAAGGATCGAGTGATGGAGGAGAACAGCACAGTGAGTCATGTTTTACAGGGGGAAGGACTGGTTAAAGGTCAGTGTTTGGGAAAAATAGGGACACTTCTCCTCACTTCTTGTGATGTGAGAAATAACCTTAAGCAAATCACTTCCCTGTCCTTTCCCTCCTCTTACTGCAATAATGGAATACTATTCTTCACCTCATACATAAAGCACTGCATGGAGGACAAGTGTGCTATAAAAGCTTGAAGTATGACAGAATGTCAAAGCCAACAAACATAAATACAGGCAATGGCATTGAAATACTTCACTTTATCCATTCTTTTTCTTTTTATTCTTAACTGGCGTGTGGAATAATGACTACAAGATCTCTTGTCTGCTAAGCTGACATTTCTGTAAGAAGTGGTGAAGGGCATTGCCATTAGAGGTTTTGCTTTTCCAAGTGTTCCAGCAAGGATTTGATTGGCAGATCACTGACATTCACTTGGAAAGTTACAAAACTCAGGAACTGCAAATAAGGTAAACTGAGTTTACCTGAAAATTTCCTCACAATGGAGTATGGAAAATGTGTTATTTTGCTAACTCTGGGATAATGTTGTATAACTAATTACTGATAAATAGAACTACTGGATAATTAATCAAGGTTATATTTGCATTCATTTTCATTTCCTAGGACTCTTTTCAGTATTTTTGATGGTCAGGAGGCAAGAAAGACTTCCTGTATTTCCTTTTTTTTTTTTTTTTTTTTTTTTTTTTGGGAAAATTTAATTTTTTTTTTTTTTTTTTTTNAAGTTTAAATTTATTTCCTTTCTTATCTAAATGTATATAAGTAAAGTGCTGCCTTTTCATCTCGAGGTAGCACTCAGATGGTATAAGTCTTCCATAAAGAGATAATCTGCATAGACTATTCACAGTATAGAATAGAAGGAAATAATAGTCTCCAACCTGAGCATTTTGACTCAAATTTCTTCATGAATTTTGACAAAAAAAATGAACTGGCTGCAGCTGGTGTTCAGAGCCATACAGAGAGTGATCTTTACTTTCTTAAAAGATTAGTCTATTTTAAGTAGGTATATTCTGTTAACTGATCTCTTTCAGTACAGTTCCTTTAGCTGAACCTATTAAAAAAGTTAACCTTGAAAAGTAATTCTTCTAAGCTACACACCCATGAAAAAATAAGTTTAGATTTTGTATCTATCTTTATGATCATGTTTACTTAAAATTAATTACGATTGTTTTCCTAACAGCTTTTTGCACACCTGCAACCTCCTTGATGGTGGATCAGTTTGAGGAGCAGAAAAGATCTTGATGCTATGTAAGCACTTCTCAGGAATGAATAAATAAAATATCCCTGTGAAATCATCACTGATTTAGTCACAGATCCCAAACATAAGCTCATACAAGCTACTGTGAGAAAGTTTAACTCCATCCCAGTCAAAACCAGTACAGTATCAAAAAATCCACACAGATATTCAGCATCATGTTGCAATTCCATAATTTAGATCCAGCTTAACTGCAGTCCTTATTAACATATATATGAAATATGAAGGATTAACTGCTAGATGTATTTTATTTGCTGGGGTAGAGGAAATAATATCAGAAAGGTTGAATTGTTAAAGGATTTGTAGTTTTTTACTAAATAATTTGAAATTTGGAAATTATCTATCTTAATCATTGAATTGAGTTATAGGGTGGGCAGGAAAGGCATTTTTTGATCACCTCTTTTCCCTGAATAACACCAAATGAATCTAAAAAAGTTAGATTTAAAAGTTTAAAACTGCTCTGTTTCAGGAACATTGAGGTTGAATGTGTAACTGTTCTCAGTTTAGAGCTGGTGGCATAGTGCCGATCCACTTCTTCCTATATTCCCAGATTTTTTTTTCCTGTCTGCTTTTCTGGAGCATGCAAGATTTACCAACCAAAACACAACAAAAAAAATGCCCTCTATTGCAATATGTTTCTCAGCTTTAAGGACTGCTTTAGAGGAAAGGATAAATTTGGCTTCAGTGGTGCAGGGATCTGTGGGATCTTCTGGTACTTAGCTGAATTTAGTTTTAGAGCCATCTTAAGTTGTGCCATAAATAACAATTACTTGTTTTGAGAATCTTTAAATTGAAGCTCTGTGTGTGCAAAGATGTTTGTTATGCAAGAGACTAAACATTTACAGAGCAGTAGCTACATTCTGAAAGTTATGTCAACACTGAATTACACAGTGTTAAGGCAATTTAAAAACTTCTGGAGTTTTAGTCTTCTCCTGGATATGATATTGTAATATCTCATCTGGCCAGGTCTATTTGCTTATGTTGCATGTTATTGACTGATTACTGTGTATTAAATGTTATCCTGATATTCTGATGGCTTATCACCTAAATTGGCCTACAGAAATAAACATGTATATGAAATTATCCTTTATGGTATTGTGATAATCAAATAACTTTAAAATGGAGCTTTGTCCTCTCTCACCCCCACTGATTTTAATGTAATGAACAATTAATTTCTCACTGGCTCTTAGTTAGAGAAGGGACAATTTTGCTCAGATGATGGACCTCTTTCCTGCTAATTCCTGCCCCTTCCAGAGCAAGACTATGGATGTTTAGCTGCTCCAGAAGATTGACATTCTTCCTATTATAGTTCATCCTGCTGATGTCAGAGATCCATGTATTTTAACATGATTCACTGTAACAAAGAACATAAGCAAATGAAAATGAGCTGTATCCAGGAAAATCCCCAGGCCGTGTTTAGGGCAGAGTCTTTGACATTCCATCACATAAAATCAAATATTTTTTTTTCCAATAATGATTTGTTGTTGTTGGTGTTGTTATTAGTTTTTTATAATTTTTGTTAGTTTTTCTTAGGTATATGAACCGTAAGGGTCACTGGCTTTTTAATATGGATATTTTTTTCAGTACCAGACATCTAGTGCTCCCTACATGGAGAGAATTTAAACTGAAATTGAAAGTCATAGGCAGTGGCAGTGAAACAGATATAACTTACTGAAGTTTGCCATGACAATTTCTGACTGTAAATCATGTATTTTGCTAAGTTAAATTCTCTGGAACCTGAAACCATGAATTCCTTTTTCAAATGCAAAGAAATGGCATGAATGATCATCAACAAGTGATGATGAAGAAATGAATTAAATCAGTTCATTTCCAAAGCTGAACCACAACTTCCAAATTATTAATTATTAAAATAGTGTAATTTCCTAGTTATGATTACTTTTCTTGATAAGCGGATTGACAGTCCCCCAGGCTTACGGTGTGAATATCTTAGTCAAACTGATAATTAATTCCCTCCATTCATGATAAAACTTAGGTGACTGAATGAGCAGTCTCACTGAAACCCACAAGGATGCTAAAAGAGGGAACATTGGTAAATTTTCAGTGACACTACAGTCTGATTCAGTGTTTCCTTTAAAGACCACGTGGAGTTCCACCAGGCACCTTGGAATCAAGACTCTTACTTCTCATTGCCAAGCTTCTGCCATAGTACTATAGCTGTGTTAGCCTTGTGTTTAATGAGCTAGAGTTGCATCAGATATGTCAGTTATTTAGATCACTTTTAGCCACTTAAACCTCACTCATTTGCACCATAAATGAAACTCTTGTGTGAGAATGGGGAAGAAGCCTAGTTTTCATTCCAGCTGCAGTAATATCTGCAAAACCTATAAATTTAACATCAACAAATGAGCAGCTGCATTAAGAAAGAAACGTGTATATATCAGGATAGTTGAGACATATAGATTGAAAAGCATCTTAAAATCTCAGTTCTCAAGTATTTTAATTTACACAAATTCTGGTCATGTAGGGACTAATTCCAGATCTCATCAAACTCTGAGAAGCCAAAATAACTCCTGCTTTTATCCATGGTAGGGTAATATAAGTGGGAGCTGGAATTGGTCCATAGTCTTTGTTTTGGTTTAGATTTTTTTTCCCTCAGGATAGCAAGACTTTGTACCAATTAGTTCATGAACCCAAACTAAAAATGTACACCTTTTGTCCCTTGAAAGATGTCATTACATCAGTAAATTTTCTGCCATCTCTACATGTTCTAACAACTCTCTGAAAGAGATCTGAAGAATAAGACATTCCATACAAAGTTTTTCTGGACAGTATGTCAGAATGGGATTCAGCTTAATTTTAAATGAAATTTAAGATTAAGTAGATTATTTTCACCTGCCCTCATGTAGTCTAAGAGGAGGCATTAGCTGTGGAAGAATTCTGTCTCATCTTACTCAGGGTCATGTGCACATCAGGTCATGAGAGTTGCATTCAGATGCCCTGCATTATTTCTTCTCTTACAGTCTGAAAACAGAAGTAGTGCAAATGACTAACAGACCAGAGATTTCAGGGAAATAAAGTTACAAGAGATCAATCTGACCCTCCATATCCATTTTCACTCAATAGCCATAAGCAGCAACACTCATAAATTCTGCCTTACAGGAATATGGACAATTACTGTGTTTAGCATTCCTACTGTATCTTGTCTCAAAATAAAGTTTATTCTTGGTCTATCTAATTGATTCAGACTCAACTCTGTGTCCAAAGCAATCACTCATTTTTCTCATTTGGAATTATATTTATTGTTTGTCAGTGTAAGATCTTTGCCAATGTCCAGGCTGTGACTCATTGACTCATTGTATTCATTACACTTCTCTTCAGAAAAAAAAAAAAAAAAAAAAAAAAAAAAAAAAAAAATAGAAGAGACTATTTTGGTTGTAAGGGACCTAAAACAATCATCCAGTCCAACTGCCTGAACACTTCAGGAATGACCAAAAGTTAAAGCATGTTCTTAAAGCATGTTCTTAAAGCATGTTCTTCTTTGGTATCATCCAAATGCCTCCTGAACACTGACAGGCTTGTGGCATTGCCCCCCTCTCTAGGGAGCTTCCTGCTGTTTGATATACTCTTGGTAAAGAAATGCTCCCTGATGTCCAGTCTAAACCTTCCCTGTTACAACTTAGAACCAACCCCACATGTCCAGTCCCAAGAAGCCAGGGACAAGAGCTCAACTCCTCCCTCTCCACCTGCCCTCCTCAGGAAGTTTTAGAGTCATGAGATCGTCCCTCAGGCTCCTTTTCTCCAGACTGGACAAGCCCAGAGCCCTCAGCTGCTCCTCACACGACATTCCTTCCAGCCTTTCACGTGCTTTGTCACCCTCTTCTGGATGCATTCAAGGACCCTCATGTTTTCTGTCCCAGAACTGCCCACAGTGCTCAAGGCGAGGCTGCATCAACCCTGAAGAAGACAAAAAATGTATGAATATTGCTGTGTGAGTAATGTCTACTTTTTATTCTCCTCTTTTCATTATAACATGAAGTCAGTATCAATTTGTGCCCAGCTCTAGATAGACAGATATTTGTGGTTCATGTATAGACAAACATTTATGTATCTGGTAGCCCTGGTTCTCAGTGGCAGACCAAGAGTGAGGTTGGATCAATATTCAGTCTGCTATGGGGGAGCTCTGTGAGTCAATGTTTGCCTGTCATCACAGCCTTTGCAATTTGGAGTGTCCCAAGTGCTTTGGAGGAACCAAAGTTGACATGATAGACTTAAAACCTAGTTCTGAGAAGAGGTGAATTCAAGAAATATTTGTTACAGTTAATATCTCTGTTAGCAAGATGTGTCTAAGCAGTTACACTGTGACTAAGTTGTAAAATATAATGTATGGGAGGAAAGATAGACACCCAGCTATCTTGGTAACTGAGGAGAAGCTTTACAAATTTTCTGACATGCTTAGATTACTCTACCACAACAATAAGCCATAGACCCCTTCTTGTCTCTTCCACCACCTCTTCTGACTCCATCCTCTCCCATCTGCATCTCATAAATAGAACTATTGAAGCACAAGAATAAAGCAGTTCTGTCATTCCTTGTCCCATCCTACCCCCTGAGAACTATGCAGTTTCCTTCCAAGCAGCCATGGGCTGGAGACTTCAAAGATTTCTTGCCACGTTCTAAAGAAAAACTGTACTCCTGAAAAGAGATCCATGACCATTCACTATGAATGGACAAAGCTGACATCTTCATTTTAAATCTAACAGAATTTTTATATATATTACTGCAATATTTTGAATGTTTTGAGATACTTTGAGCAATCAAAACAAATACATTACTTATTATTGGATTTTAAATAGAACTCAATCTAAATTAATACATGAACCTTTACACAAGACACAACAATAAAATAAAATTCAAACTACTGAATCTAAAGTCAAAAATAAGTTTCCTATTGCCCTCCAATATCTGCAAGAAAGAGAGCTGATGTTGCCAATAATGTAAGACCTGAAAGATACAGAAATAGATTCTGAGAAAGTCCTGGTGTGTTTTGAAGATTTTTGTTTTAAAAAAGTGAAGGAAAGAGATTTGAAGCGTGTGCTTTATCATGATGATGTGGGCTGGGAACATTTTTTGTCTCACTGCAAATGGGGAAACAGAATGTTTTTCACTTCATGTGGTGCTCTCCTTCAATGAATAAAAGGCATAAAAATCACAAGTTAAATGTGCATGTATCAGACAAGTGTGTACAGACAATAACTAGAATTCAAGCACTACAGGACTGTAACACAGCACATTACAACAATAATTGATCATCCTGCTTGCCAGCAGATGATGTGAGGGACAGGTTACTTTTCATTTTAGTATGTCACAACAGAGTAGACAAAGCAGACATCAGAGATCTCTGGAGCACTGCACTCAGCAGTCGTACATGTCTGCTGGAACAGTTCTTTGTGCCACCTCAGCTCACAGTTTACTCATAATTAGTGGCATTGTCAAAAAAACTGTTATAGGTGTTTATAACACCCCAACAACAGATAATAAATTACCTCTTATAGGTAGATGAGGAGCCATAGACTGGTTGCTCTTCCAAATACAAAACTAAAAATGTCGCTGTAGAAGTTTAAATTATTTCTGCACATTTAGAGTTAATATGGAGTTGTGTAACCAGAAACTATTTACACATAGATAGCTCAGTTGGTTAGAGCAGGGTGCTAACAACACCAGGGTTGTGTACTCAATCCCCATATGGGCCATTCACTTCAGAGCTGGACTTGATGATCCTTGTAAGTCCCTCTCAACTCAGAATATTCTGTGATCTTACACATACACATGTGCGTAGATGTATGCACAGATGAAATAAAATGTTGCTTGACTAGGTTTTTCAACAAAGCTTTTTCTATTCTGTTGGGTGGCTAAGGGAGTTTCCTGCTTCTTTGAGCTTAGCATTGGCCTGTGAATACAGAGCTAGAAGGTCCATGGCTTTGCCCTTTTTGCTGACTCCCTAGCAATCATGCATTCAGTCCCCAGAGAAAGTATGGAATAGGGAATGGCAAACCTAATGGGTTTTCCATGAGGGCAGGTCCCAAGAGCTCCGTTGGTACAGCACTGCTGGGGCTGGTGCCAAGAGGGCACTTACAGCAGAGCCAGGGCTGTGTCCCTCCTGCTGGAGCAGTGAGCCTGTGCATTCTGCACGGCTTTGTTCTTCCAGGAATCCCTCTGTAAAGACACTAATGCCTTACTTTGAGAAAAGAACTATCTGAAGGTAACAGTGATGAAATGTTCTCTCTTTTTTGAGTTTTAGTGCAGCAACAAATACTTTACACTACTTGAAATGTTTAGTGTATTGTTTCTTATAAAAAACTACATCATAACCCTTAGCAACCAAAGAGTGAGTGCCATCTTAAAAGTTAATCACTAGAAGGTGTGTGCACAGAGCTGAGGGTATTAAGCTGTACAGACAATAGATAGCTTGATAAAAACATCTTGGCAGAGAAGTGGTTCAGGTGTTTTACATGTCACCCCCAGCTTTAATCTAGACTAATGAACGCAATGAGGATTTTTTTTCACTAGCTAGCAAAGTGTGTTCATGTTCTTTTCATTAAATAAGAAAAATCCCACATCCTCATTTTGAGATTCTCCTTCTCATCTCTCACCAAGAGAAGGAAAGACAAAAAAGGTCTTATAACAACTTTGTGATATTCTGCACATCCTTAATTTACACTCTGACTTAGCAGCTCCTGTACAGGAATTTACGAGGTACTACTAGCTTATAAAAAAAATTATTTTAAGAAGGAATAAAGGAAACTAATTAGGTCCCTAAAAAATGTGTGGTGCAATTTAAGGCACCATAGAATAACATAGTGAATCTATGTAGTGACATTGTTTTGCAGCCTTAATATTTAGATGGAAATAGCTGCTGAATCGAATGTGATTATGGAATTTCATAAGAGAGTTCATTACATACCATGGTATGAATGCAAAACTAACTCTGCTGTACAGAGAAGCAGGTGCCAACAAGAGATTGGGATTCACACTCTTTTCTTGTACTTAGATTTCTAAGGGAGAGTGAGGAGATTCTCTCTTGTATTCAGTGGATCACTTCCTAAACCATCCATTTGGGATTATTTTATTCTTTAGGGAGGGTTTCACACTTTCATGGGTTTCATGGTTCGTCAGCCTGAAGAAGATAAAAATTTTTATTTTTTACCTTCATGGAGAACATACCTGGCTGGTTTGCAATATGACTACCATCTGCTTCAGCAATTCTGCTTTGCAAAAAGAAGTTGATATTAAATGGGCTGACAGTACAAGCATTTGGGGAAAAAAAATGGTGAGACCTGGATTCTAGCTTTTATCATGAGGACTATTATACATTTTATCCCATATAGGATGAATAATCAGTCTTTAAAATAGGTATCAGAACATATAATTCCCTGGTCTGACCCTAAATTACCACTTAGTGGATTGGCAGGGTTTCTGCACTGGGCACAGAGCATGTCATAGAATATTTTTATTGGAGAAATTAATGGACTTGCCTAAGATTGACTTGAATATCTTGCAGAATTTCCCTCTAAAACTGTCCAGCATTTTCAATTTGAGCTTTTTGTCACATTAATAAATTCTAAAGATAGTCTTAATCTTATGTTTCACTCTGGCATCATATTTCTTTAATTATTGCTTGCAAGCTTAAAATAGAACAAAGGATAAGTGGACATAAAAACATGGTGAATATCAGCCCATTAATTGGTTCAAATAACTCCTAAAAATACTGCAAAAACATTAACTCTTCATCAGTTTCAAGAGAAGGTTAGTTTTAATTGGGTATGTTGGCTGCTACATATTTGGAAAAGGAAGAAAAGATGGATAAAGATATACCACAGCCATAATGCACCACTTCTAAATGTAATTATATTTCAAGCAATTATATTTTTATTTGAATTTTATATAATGCATATAATTGTATATCTATGCACCTATATAGTACACTAGTATATTGTCATATATGTTACATGAGGTTCTATTTCCTGATAGAAGAGAATCATCTTCAACCTATAGCTCACACTTTCCAAAAAGAACAGAGTAATACAGTGTGCTGGGTTTGCATAGCCAGATTTTGGTACCAGAGACATTACAGGGGTGGCTTCTGTGAGAAGATGCCAGAAGCTGCTCCTTGTCTGACAGAGCCGATGCCATTGGGCTCAAAGATGGACATGCTGCTGGTCAAGGCTGAGCCCATCAGTGAGGGTGGTCACAGCTCTGTGATAACAGATTTAAGAAAAAACAAAAGTTAATGGCATAAGTAATTGTGGCCAGAGAAGAGCGGAGTGAGAGCATGTGAGAGCAATAACCCTGCAGACACCAAGGTCAGGGAAGAAGGAGGTGCAGGAGGTGCTCCAGGCACTGGAGTAGAGATTCCCCTGCAGCCATGGTGAGGCAGCTGTGCCCCTGCAGCCCATGGAGGACCACAGGGATGCAGAGATTCACCTGCATCCCATGGAGGATCCCAGCAGGAGCAAGTGGATGCTAGAGAGGGCTGTGATCCCCTGGGAAACCCATGATGGAGCAGGTTCCTGGCAGGGACCTGCAGACCCACAGAGAGAGTAGCCCACTCTGAAGCAGGTTTCTTGGTAGGACTTGTGACCCTGTGGGGGACCCACATTGGAGCAGCCTGTTCTTGAAGGACTGTACCCTGTGGAAAAATGGCTGACATTGTAGCAGTTCGTGGAGAACTGTTGCTTGTGAGATGGACTCGCATTGGAGAAGTTTGTGGAGAACAGTCTCCCACGGGAAGGACTCCCCTCCCTGAGCAGCAGCAGAAACAAAGTGTGATGAACTGACTATAACCCCCATTCCCCATCTGGCCTCATGGAGAAGACAAACTTGGGCAGGAGGGAGGGGGGTTGAAAGGTGTTTTTAAGATTTATTCTACTTCTCATTATCCTGCTCTGATTTTGTTAATAATAAATTCAGTTAATATCCCCAAGCTGAGTCTGTTGGGCCCATGATGGTATTTGGTGAGTGATCTCTCCCAGTCCTTATCTCAATTCATGAATCCCTATATTTTCTCTTCCCTTACAGTTGCAGAGGGGAGTGGTAGTGAGGCTTTGGTAGGTGCTTGGAATCCAGCCATGGTCAACCCCCTACATATAGTTAACAATAAAATCTTTAGGCTAGGGTTATTTTTATGCCCACATAATTTTATAAGAGTTTCATTCTTTATTTTATGGGACATTCAAATACTTTGATTCTGTGTGTGGTTCTTAAATCTACTGCACAATTGTAATTCTTTGTAACCACCTACTAAAGTTAACTGCTCCCTCAAGAACACTTAGGAAATTATCCTCAGGACAAAAGCAGAAGCAAGGCATAGTATCTTGGTGCCTTTGGGCATTCTTGTGAACCTCTACCAAAGCTCCACCTTGGCTGCAGGTGACAAACCTCCTATAGATGCCAATATGCAGCAGAGTAAAGTCTAGCAGTGTTGAAGCTTTTGCTAAACAAAACTTGCTTTGGCTGGAAAATCAAAACTTAACACACACAGAAAAGGCAGAAGAGTCTTTCACGGCAAATGGAAGAGGGATTAAAAAGCAGCACCACCCTGAATACACTTGTTCCATCTCTAAATACACTCCAGTGTTGTTTAGTTGGCTAAAGGTATGTCAGGCCATTATTAGGCATCATGACACTGCATAAAGGTCCAGATTTCTTACCCAGTCCTCTGTATTTCAGGAACAAGAAATTCTACACTGCATAAACTCATCTAGTCATCCAATGCCTTTCTTGTCTTCCACATTAAATGATGAATCAGATGATTCTAATCAACTGAGTATTGACTTCCATTTCGCATTGCCAATTAACTCTGACTGAAGATCTGACTTGGTTTTTAGACCACTGTAATTTTTTTTCCTTCCTAATGAGGGCTACACTCTTACTACTGCTAGTTTTGAAAGCTGTGTGGAAGTACACGGACTAAGGGAATATTCTTTTTCCCTGTTGCTTTGTATCACCTGGGCTCAGCAAAAGCAGAGCTGCCTGTTGTATGCATGATCTGAGAACTGCAGACTATTTCATCTTGAATGCTAAGTAAGAAATTGCTAAGAAAATACTGAAAATCTGTAAGATTCAATTTTCAGACTCACACTTGTCTGGAAGAAGAGTAGCATCTTTTAAGGGAATTTAGGTGCCGAGCCTAAGAAACAATCTTGAGTGGAGGGCACTCTTTTACAATTGATTACAATCATGCTCTGAAATTCAATTGTCATATTTCTGTAGAGAACACACCCTACAGCAGATCAACACATCACCCAGTAGTCACTTGAGCACATATATATGCATAGATATTTTCTTACTTAAGTCAAACAAAAGTTGGGTGGAATAAGCATATTACAAATCTTTGATTCTTTGCATGTACTTCTTCCTTTAGATTAAATAGTACCTCTTTCTTCTGATTTTTTTAAAATTTTATTTTAATTTACTCTTTTTCAGGGAAATTTTTAATTCATATCCAATACCAATCTTGAAACAAATCACCTGAATAAGGAAAGTAGAAGACTGTAATCAAAGAATGCCATTTAACAGTCATAGGAGCTTAAGGAGAATAGAGATTAAATTTGGAACTTGGCTTTTAATGAAACTTAAATGAAGTGCTATTGTTCAAAAAGGAACTCTGTTTATGATGACAAATCATCCACTTATTGATTTGGTAATGCCCCATCAGAATTTAGTCTCTGCCAGAGTTTTACATGTTTCTCTCAGGTTCCAGCCCTGTGCTAAGGTAACACCTGATCTCAGACACACCAGCACCAAACAGAAATAACTCCACTGAACAGAGCTGGGTGTGACCAAGCAACTCTAAACATCAGTTCAGCTGTGTGTGCTCTTGATTCAGGTATAAACATCCCCACTCCCAATAATATTACAGGTACAGACATTTTACACCCTGTGGTCCTGCCTTTAGGGACATACCCACAGTGAACAAAGACAAGTGATCCTGGAGTTGCTTTGTCTGAGCCTCACACTAGGCAAAAATGATCCAGGTCTGGAGAAGTGTGGCCACATTAGTTCAGTGCTGCATCCAAGCTGCTGCAGGCAGTGTCACAGTGTCACACTAACACAGCATCTGTGGGGGCTTTCAGACTCTAAAATGAGGGCAGAGATTTTGCATATAGCTGCCCATACAGACAGGTCCTATGGCTCTTCCAGTGCATCCCTGTTAATAAATTAAACAGAGAATGGGCAGAGGTGCAAGAGCAGCAATTTGGGCACTGCATTTTTATACTGACAGACCAGTTCCTGCAACATTTTGATATGGGTAGTCTCTAAAATGACACTAAGGTACAATTTTACAACTCTCACAGACTTAAGACCGTTCCTAACAGCAAGTTACAAGCAGTCACCCAGTCTTGGGACTCAAGACAGTCTAGTAATTATGGTCTGACCATGTCACCTCTGGTCACAGATCCAGGAAGCATACTCTACCACTACTCCAGTTTACAAAACATTTAACTCTTGATAGCACTCCACCCATGAATCATGAGTCTTGAAGCAGCCACATTCAGATTTCTTTATCCAGCCAAAGCTGTAACATGATCTGAAAGTGGCTATCTGCTGGATTTATACATGCAGAATTCACTTTGAGGCTCAAAGCAGGCTATTGCACTCTCTTTTCCCTGATTTAAGGAGCTGATTTAACTCTCACTAACAACAATGCAAACATTCTCATGGGTTTCATAAGAGGGAAATAATGTCTCAGACAACACAAAAAGTTGCATGACCCAAGGAGCTCTTCAGAGGAAATACCCTTGCAGCTGACTCCAGTAGGAGTCAGCAAACCCTTGTTATAGAGTTGTAGTGAATCAAGATCTAGATATGCACACAATGAATTGGATGCCCCACTTCACAGGTCAATATATTGGCAGAAACAATTTCATCTCTAATCTAGTTCAAAACATAGACATAATACACTTCTTTTCTTTTTAAACGTTTCTGTCCTAACCACAAGTTTTTCCAGCAGAGTTAAGTGAACTGATAAATCTGTCTCTGTTGTTATTATACTCAATTGATTAGTTCTGCTTCATCTCACAAGAGATGTACATGAAGAAGTCCCTTTTTGATAGCTAGATGTAATCTATTTTATGTTGAAAACAATATTAGGTGAAAATATATTTTTATCAATCCATTTCAAAAGTAGAACAAATTTTATTTTCCAAGTTCAGATACAGTCATCACCATTAGTAAATGACTTCTTATCATTCAACATGCTTTTTAAATTTTCATACATTTTTTGAACTATTAAGGGTTGAAAATGCTTTTTTACAGAAGACATCAAAGCCAAATGACTCATAACCACATCCTAGGTGGGATGGTGATTAGGAGTCCATGAGTAAGCTCAGAGAATAATGAATTCAGTGACAGGGCAATCCTTTATCTGTTATGTGGACAAAATTGTGCTTTCCCATGAACACTTCCTGCTGGATATTTGATAAATTGAGGCATATGAGAACTGTGTCAGTAAATGTACTCGTGCAACAATTCTGATGTGTATGGAAGTTTTCTCACAGGAATTCCACTACCTTAGAATTTGCTTCTATCTATGGAATCAAGTACTGTGAGTGAAATAATCTTCATGGCATGCTATAAAATCTATTTTTTCACCAGACTTTTCCACTGAGGAAGGTTTTGAAGACACTAGCAAGAACAGTCATAATATATCAAAGAATTACTGGGGGGATGGGGAGAGGAAGAGAATGACATTTGTGATGAATTACCTGGAATTTCTTCACTTTCAGGAAAACTATACATTCTTTGGAAGCAATGAGGCATGGGCTCTTTTGGAGGCCTTTAAAAAATTCAGGCAAATACAGAGGAATAAAACCATGGATGAGCTACAGAAGGTTTTTTGCTCAGTTTTATAGATTTCCAGCAGCAAAACTTGCATGTATTTTCACTTGAAAGCCAAACTCCAGTGCTGTGATGAAAACTGGCCCTACTTCACGCTCAGTTTTCCAACTGCACAATTCAGAATCCCACTTATTGAAGCTTCCCAAACACACAGCTGCAGAAGTAACAGCTTTAAACAAAGTAAGAGTCTTTAAAACCTCAACTAGAGTTGTAATCATAACATTATTTAGATTGGAAAAGACCTTTAATATCATTGAGTCCAACTATTAAGCTGATACTGCTAAGTCCACCACTAAACTAAGTCTCTAAATGCCTCATCTACACATCTTTTAAATACTTCCACAGATGTTGACAATGAACATTCCCTGATTTTCTGGCTTTTCCCCTTCTCTTCATGCAAACCCACAAAGCTAAGAGGGACAACAGCATCCATCACCACTCTGTCATTCACTGAGCACCATTTCTTCTGCTGAAATCAAAGAAAGCATATGTATATCTTTAATTCAGAATAGATTTATTTCTTCTCAAAAATGTTTCATAAGAAACATGTTTTAGAAGAAAAGCTTAATTCTGCTGACTTTTGGGTATATTTAAATCATTAAGTTGAAAGAGTTTTCATACCACTGTTTTATGTAGTTCATTTCTTATCTATTAAAACACTCCTGTTACAAGTAAGGGATATTACAAAAATTGTCATTTTATAACATGAAGACAAATCACATGTAATCATGTAACAAACCCCAAAACATTGCAAACACAATGAATGAAGCATTTCATTTCTCCTTTCATACGGGAAGGCGAGGTTAAAAATAGAGGATTCTTACTGAAAACGTATCTTCATAGAAAAGAAATTTGTATTTTCTTATTTAACACTAAATACTCTAAATAATTTTTCATGTCACTGAATTTTTGCTTATTATTTTAATTTGCTTCTTATTTCAAATACGTTTAGAAAATTTTAACTCTCACAACTTTCCTAATGTCTTTATTTCACCCCGTGCTCTTTCTACAGAGCAACAGATGCACGTTTCAATTTCCTTCATCCAGTTCATCCTTTCACTTTTTCATCACCTTCTCAGTATTCCTGGGTACCACTGACACAACACAAAATGTCATTAAAATAATAAAAAAAGCTGAGTTATCAATATATGAAATATAATTTAGTATTTTTGAATGTTTAAAAAAATTGTTCTTTTATTATTTTTCTGTTTTTCTGACACAATGCCATCAAATCTGAAGCCATTGGGCAAGAATAATGTCATTTAATCCACCACTTTTTCAAAAGAAATTGGGTTTTAATGATAATTTTTCTCTCTTCTATAACCTAATACAAACCTTGCTGATTTTTCAGGGCTATATGAATGTTCTGAAATGAACAGTCAAACAACAGAAGGAGTTCAAAAGAGAGAATTCCTCCTAACAAGTAATGAAATGAACAGATGCTGACATCTGTCTTTGCTAGAGCTGCCTAATTGGATGTTGAGGAGCTTTGTGGATGTTGGGAAGAGCTGTCAGATAGAGGAGTTTTGTTTGCAACAGGTCTCAGTGTCAAAACATCTGTTAAGTAATACACTAGAAGCACAGAATATCACATTGGAAGGGACCTCAAGGATCATCTGATCCAACATCTCTTGGAAGAAGCATGGTCAAGACAAGATGGCCCAGTACCCTGTCAAGCTGAACATTAACAATATCCAGTGTTGGGGAATCCACCACTTTCCTGGGGAGCCCATTCCAATGGTTAATTGTGCTCAATGTAAAAAATTTTCCTCTTGTGATCAACTGGAATCTCCCCAGAAGTAATTTGTATTCATTAGCCCTCATCTTTTGTGACTTTTTGTAAAAATGGAATCTCCATCTTCTTTATAGCCACCCTTTAAACTGTGGAACATGGTGAGAAGGTCTCTCCTAAGCCTTCTTTTCTCAAGGCTGAACTAACTCAGTTCTCCCAGTCTGTCCTCGTGTCAGGCTCCCTGGTCCTTTCAACACCTCTGGGCTCCTTTTCTGGGCCCTCTCCTGCCTGTCCACATTTTTTTTTGTGTGCAGTGGGGACCATACCTTAACACAGTATTCCAGGTGGGGTCTGACAAGCACAGAGCAGAGTGGGATAATGACTTTTTTATCTCTGCTGGTGATGTCCCTGTTGTTGCAGCCCAGCATCCTGTTGGCTTTCCTGGCTGCAGCAGCCCCTTCTCACTCGTGTGGAGCTGTTGTCCACCAGGACTCCCAGGTCCCTTTCTACTAGAACTAATCCAAAACTGGAGATGCATTTTCATGAAGCAAATATGTGGTTTAGGATCTGCTTCACTATGAAGAATTCAGATTTCTAACATTTTGATTTTTGTGACTTGGCACTGGTGGTACATTGACAATGCTGTGTTGAACACAGATAAGGAGCTTATTTTAATTTCTAATATTTAGGTTAATATATAAACATTCACTCTTTAAGAGTCCGGAGACACTATTCTTCTTTTAAAATGTAAGATATTTGTCCATTTAAATTACAATTGTGATTCACTGACCTTCCAACTATGCATTATATCTATGAGCAAGGAACTTATATTAAGAAATAGGACATTTTATATCTCTCAGAAAAAAGCCTGTGGAACTCCTTCATGTGGTCAAGCTTAATGTAAGTGCTCACTTTCCAAGGCTTATTACTACTTTTTCAACTTTGATGTTATGTCATATACAATACGCTGTTTGGCTTTACAAAAGAAAACAAAAATCCACTCTAGACAGACATTTTGGAAAACTGCAGATATTTACAATGCACTCATTTGTATTAAATTCTTATTCATTTGAGTGTTCTGCAGAAACTTTGCCAAAGAGGAGGAACCTAATGCAAGGCTCTTGGTTTCATCCAACCAAAATTCCCTCGAGTTCTTTGCATTGCCATCCAACCTTAGGTAATGTGTCCTGAATTTGTAATGATCATTGGACATAAGCCTGAGCACTTATGAAGACATTCATATGACTGTTGAGATGTATGTTGTTCTAAGTTGATACATTCATAAACTCTGCAAGTTTTGACTGCATAGGAAATCAAGGGACTAAATTAATTACTATATTACTTTTTACTTTAGAGTGGACTCAGTTGGCACAAAACAAATCTACTACAAGTCAAATAACATGTTTTACAAGTCAGAGCTTGGATTGTTTTGCAGTTATTCCCAAGTTTGGGATCAAGGCCCTTCAGTAAATAATGAACAAGATGTATTTCCATTTTGAAAAATTATTTGTCAATCTAACAACTTTTCATCACTTTGCACTATGTTTTCATGACTAATTTTAAAACACATCCTTCTCATACCAAGCTATGTTATTTATGTTGGAGTTGCATATTTCCAGTCTTCACATTCACAAAGCACAGAATCCTTTTCATCCAATTGTGTAAATTTGGATTATAGATTTCAAGAGTAAAGCAATATTGTCCTCAATATTAGGAAGCCAAATTTTTCTTATGGTAGAAAGGGTCCATCCCTTTTAGTGTTCTTGTTCATTCACAGAACATAGTGGGAAATAACAGTGCAGTTCTTCATTTCCAACTCTGTTCTGTTCTCTGTCAATGAGCCCAAATCCCTGCAATTCACCTCCATCACTACACTGATCTGAACTTTTCAATCACTCCATTGTTTACTCCACAAGATCTCCCCTCGCTCTTTTCTTCTCATCTTTCAATTATTTTTTTTGCTCATTCCTTCCTGTTAAGTTTATTCCTTCCTAGGAGGTACGCATTTGCTTTTTTTCACTCTTCCATGTAGCCAGTGGCATCCAGTTCAGGGAGGGACAAATATAACTTTCTAAGGAGCTCAGTTGCTTTTGAAATTGGAAGCTCTGCACATTCCATGTAAGTATTTAAGGAAAGACACAAGGGTGTGACAAGAAAAAGAAGAGAAGGATAAAAAGACACCTCGTGGTTTCCGCTAGCTTGGTTGTAGCTTTAGGATTTTGAAATGACATGTTTGTATTTGATTTGTTGGGTTTGATCTGTCAAGGTAATAGTAGATCAATATTTATGTACTGGTAATTAAGGTACTCTCCTACCCCCTCTCCTCCATTCCCAGTAGCATAGCTATAGTTTATAGTCTGTCAGTATTTCCATTACAAAGTCCATTTTTCAGAGGTCAATAACTCAGCAATTTAAGACTGCATCAGCTCAAAAGTAGATGTACAAGTTGTCAGAGACTCTTAATTCACTTTTTATTTCCATGATGGAAGGAAAACATTTGTTGGTTTGGCCTTTTTTTTTTTTTGTTAGTTTTTTTGGTAATGTATGAGATTTTGTTTCCTTTTTGAGCTAAAACTTGGCTTTTGCTCTGAAACTGAAATGTTGCAGCTAAATTGTAACTTACATGGGCTGAAAGTTTCAAGATTGTTTAAAGTATAACTAAACATACAAAACTTCCAGATAAAGAGTACAACTAGCAAGCAGTCAGTGAAAATGGTTTTTGTCCCTTTTTAGACTGCAGAAAATGTTAGCCTTAGCTGTCACTCCACGGGTAAATTGCATGCTATGAGTTTTCCAAGAAAAGCATGTTATGTACAAGCAAGGCAATGGCAAATGAAATGGCTCTAATTCTTCACTTAGGCTGTTTGGTGCAATTCCATCCAAGTGCTCATTGTGTCAATCTGTGTCACTGGAAATTGTATTCCATGCAATAAACAGAAGTGAAAATGTTTCTGTCAAATTTTCATCCACATCAGCTCTTTCCAGTTGCCTTAGGGAACCTTGAAGCCATAAGCTCAAGTGGAAACATAGATTCGAAAGATATCTTACTTTAATGAAGGTGTACTTTGTGTTGTTTTGCTTGTTTAAAAGGGTTTATTTTGCCATATCTGAAAAGACACCTTGAACCAGTAGTGTGGTTGCTTGGTTTTACTATGGGCTGGTTAAGGACTCTCTGAAAGTTGGTCTCCTTTGATTAAGTGCATCTTTTTGTGCCAAAATATTTTTGAGCATGATGTGGAAACAAGGGACTATAGCACAAAATCAGTGAAAGATGCAGTTTCCCTCTGATGACAAAGAAAAAATTGAAAAAACATTGTCTATAGTTTTACAATAAGTTTTCCAAGCAAGGAGAATGTCTTTGATCCATTTGAAGGACCCAGGTGAAGTACTTTTTCCCACTAACACAAACCACAGTATGACAGTGAAAGACAAACAAGCACAGACAACAGGAAAACTGACAGAAGAAATTAATGTGTCCTGTTACAAACTTGTAATCAGCAGTTTCATGTGTATGTATGCTGCATTTGTGATTATAAAGATGATATCAGGCAATAATACACTGCAGACTACACTGAAATCATTAAAGAGTAAGTGCTTATATTGCATTCACTATTTGCAAAACAAACCTGAAGAAAAAGCAACTCCTGGATAATTGAAAAACAAGAGTAGCAAGAAGTGTAAATAATCAGCCACTCCATTTGTTCCCACTAACTGCTAGGAACAAGTTCATATATTTAATTCAAAACCAGTGCATGCTGAAGTCACAGCCATTCTTTCCAAAAATTATCTTAGTTGTACAAACAATGGAAGTCTGGAATTTTTTTTCCACGCAAGTTTAGCTATTTCACTCAGCCAGTTTGCACATGCACAGTCACTCAGAGGAAAACCAGTGAGCATCAGAAACTGTGTGCAACAATCCTGAGCAAGCTGAGCACTTTCCACTCCATGCTTCCTCTCTGCAGCAATGTGCTCCCTTCCTCAAAGGCCATCTGCACATTTTGGCATGCAATATCTTAATGCAGCATCAGCCAGCCTCGTCCTTTAGGATTTGCTGTAACTATGGAAGAAATGTAAATGCTGCAATGCATGTGAGCTTTGTGCAGCACCATGCAACACACCATGATTCATTACAGTTTACCAAATCTTTGAGAACCCTGTGGCAAAAGGAGACTATCACTGCCAGATGTGATTTAGCCTTCATATGTTTCAATTTGAAAAGTGCTGTATGAATGTGTATGCATGGTCCTCATAAAATTTAAGTATAAATAATCAGGGGTTATTTAAAATACTCAAAAAGGGCTTCAATTTTTTCAGCACTCTGTTGGAAAAATTCTTTAATGTTTTTAAAAATTCTTTCTTATACTACAGACAATAAAATCAATGAATAATCATTTTTTGTAAATGTTAATGGGAAAATGTCCTAATTAGCTCAAGTACTATTACTGTTACTCAAGTCATTGTATCACAGAATGCAAGCTGTCAGATCAGAGTTCAGTTGCAAAATCCCAGTGAAGTGTCAGAGCAAATTTTCAACACAGAAAATATTCCTTTTGTATTTTGACAGAGTTAACTCATGTCAAAGCATTGTGAGCAGGAAGTTCCATTCTGAATAGGATTTTATTAGTCTTTATAGTTCATATTCATGCTGTGCAGGCTATATAATTGTGGAAAGTATGAGCCTCTGAAACTGCTAACAAAAACTATTTTCCACTTAGAATAAATTAATCTCAGTGAGCATTAGTATCTGAAAATGAATGTATATAATCTAGGGAATTGTTTAGCCTTTTCCTCTATCCAGTGGGTAGAAATGGAAATCCCAGTGTTTTTCATTTTAGCTGCATAATACCCTTCCTTATAAAAGAGTACCTTTTTCTCCATCTGTAAGGGCTTCTCAACTAACCAGAGAGCTTAGATCAGGTTCTTAACTGTAAGGAAGGTAAAGTTGGGTGAAATTAATCAAGAGCATCTAATCATCTTGGTTTGTATTAGCTTCTGATTATATTAATTCTGATTGTATTCCACTAAGGAATAAACTAGAATAAACTTGAAGAACAAATATATTCCCCCTGTTCTGACATAAACTAGTGGCCAACCTATAACTGCGTCCACACTTTCATGCCACCTTCACCATTCATGCACATTAATAACTACTTTTGCATTTGAAAGCTTATTGTAGATGTCTAATTGCAACATCTCAGGTGTATCCCACATTTTATACCAACTTGCCCACTCAATTGATCACTTTGCCTGATAGGGTCAGGAAGCAGGATGTTACTCTAAATGTCTAAATCAACACAAAATTAAATATAGTGACTTTAATGTCCCAGATACACTGGATGCACTGAATATACACAATTTGCACATGCAGAGTCACAGAGAGATTTCCGTGTAACCAGCCCAAACCATCAGAAACTAAGAGTTTCTACTATCAAGATGACAGAGCAGTGAAATTTATATCTTTAACATTAGTCTTAATCAGCAGAAAGGACAGTTCCATTCACGTAGAAGTTCAGTAGCTATATGGCTTTCCTCAAAAATAATTGACTTAAGGTCAATTTTAAGGATATTGAATAATGGTATTGAATAAGGATTGAATAATGCTGTTACCCAAAAAAAAAAAATGAAACAAATTTTCAAATACAGGCTTGAATATTATTTATTCCAACACAAACAGTCCTGTGGGATGCAAGATTTAAAAAATTCATTAAAAAACAAGGCTCATCAAACTGTCTCTGAACATGGCCAAAGATGCTTAAAAAGTCACAGAGAAGAAAGCAATTAGATGGCAGAACTTCACCAATGTGCCTTCCCACCTTTCAGCAAGATTTGGTTCAGTGATCTCATCAGTCAGAGGCAGCAACCTTAACTTTGAATGGACATTTAAATTGACATTTCTATGCCAAGTCATGGCATAGGAGATTCACCAAAGCTGTGCCAGAAGGTTGCTTTCTGCACACAGAATTCCACTAGAGTATTTGTTTTGGCAGTTTAAAAAATATGTTAGCAGCAGTAAATGAGAGAGAGTTTGACACTAAAAACTCTGCCTGGGGCAAAGAATGCAAAGCAGAGCTTGACTCCAGGGAGTATTTTCTGATTTATGTCATCTAAAACATTGCCCCTGGGAGAACATCCATTTCTGTAAATTCACATAAAACTTACTGAGGCTGTCCTAAACTATAATATAGAGTTATAATATAGCTGAAAATCTCCTCAGGCACTAGGAGGTTTGTACAAACACAGGTTCTGACCTTTGGGCTGTTGGGAAAAAGAAACAAAATATTTATTCCAGGTCTTTGAGAGGAACGGAAATTAAGGACTGCATTTTAGTACCTGAGCAATACCTAACAGTAAGATTAAAACTTACAAAACAGTAAGAACTTCTGTATAAATCTGTCAGTACATTTTCAGCTTGAAATGTTTTGTCTCTTCAGCATCAGCAGCCAAGTTCTGATTTCTGTAGCAACCAATACAAAGCTTTGCAGTGTTTTTTGCAGTTAGATTGCAGGTACAAATTCTTGCTTTCATACTGACATGCAAAATCCTGGTCAAGATTTGGAGACTTTTGTACTCAAATCTATAAATACACAGCTCAAGACCTTTCCTGGATCAAGGATATTAGAAAACTCCCTGTTCTTCAGACATAGGTTGCACTTCAAGGCTACTGTAAGCAACAACATCCTTCAATTTAACTGTTTTCTGTCTATTCTGTGCTGAGCAGCAACTGTCCTCTTACCTTGGAGCTGGCTGATCCTTTGAAAACATAAGAAATGGAACATGAAGCACATCTCTCTTTTTCAAAATGATCAATAATTGGAATTAGTTGGTTCTGGGAATGCTAAGTCACTTGTCCCCAGTATGGAAATATGTGATTCTATGGAGACCTGTAATACAAATTGAAGTGAGAGAGCAGGAAAGTCCAAAAGAGAGCCATTGCCTTCCACACAACTGTTGCTGCTTCTTAAAATTCTGGTGAAAACTCCATTTTTGTCCTCAACCCTACTAAATTATTTGCAAGGTGCATGGTGACCACCACTTCTCATGCTGCTCACCATGTTCTTAGTGATGTCTTTTGTCCTGGAGATGGTTTCCTACACCTCTCAAGGCTATGACTGCCAACACTGCGATGAGGGCAGTACTTCTGTTACCAGATTCTACCTAGAACAGCAGGATCCTGGGTCCTGTTCAGGCTTTACAAAGTTACAGACACAATGCTAAAACTTTTCATGTTGGTCCAGCTGTAATTGTCACTTCTCTCACATGCATGTCAGCTGCTCATCAAATCCTGTGGCAAGGACTCCCTCAGCCTACGAGATGCCTTATTCTTTCTTCACAGAGCTGAGCAGCAGGCACTGAGAAATGTTCATCTCCTTTTGCACATCTACCTGGTATATTGTCAGAGTTATGACAGAAGGAATTCATATTACACACATTTTTATGGCAGTGCTCAGTGCTTCAAGCTTCATTTACATATCTGAAAATGTCCTGTGACTTCAATTCAGGTGTGAGGCTCTTCCAGTTGTGATCACTTTGCAAGAGTATAAATGACAATGCAATAAGCAGGATATGTCAGTGCTTTGAAGATGCAGAGTAGAACAAGGCTTACTGAAAAATCAGCATCACTGTCTCTCCCTGACTGGATTAATATATATATAAAGTATATAATTTATTTCTATACTTTAAATTTTTACTTACCTTTCAGTGTAACAGAATTCTTTCACAGATTTATCCAACACTGATGATGACAATAGCAGTTCCCATTCTACTGTAGATCAGTTTTAAATGGCAAATGGTTGTTCTTCAAAAACAAAACAGAACCAAAAAACTAAACAAACAAAAAAGCCAGTAGTTTTTCTTGAAACATCTGGAGGAAAAAGGCTTTTGCAGTAATAATTATGTATGTCTTTATATTTGCATAATGTTTTGTAACAGTATAATACTTAGCATATAAAGAAAACAGCGATGTAGTAATAATAAAGGACATGGAAAAATCAATGTGAACCAAACCTCAATTAAAGAAACAAACTTTCATTAAAAATGTGCCAGTTGAAAATGTACAGGGAGGTGGGATCGAAGCTGAAAAGGCAGCCACTTCAATTATATTTCAAATGGACATGCTAATGAAGTGTACATACTTTAAATTATTACTACATATTGTGCAAGTTACTGTAAAAATCATCTAGTACAAGCATTTGTGTTTAATACTTACATCATATTTTCCTAGAATAATCTTCTGGCTTTGTGGCTTATCACATATTGTGTTTTTTGCCTTTCTTGAGACATGGCTAGACTAGAATAAATATTGTTCAGGTATCATTTCTTGTTTGCAAAAGGTACAAATATGTGTTTGTGAGCCATAAGAAAGTACAAAATATGCATTTTTCAAATTAGCTATGAATAATAGAGTAGAAGATCTGGAACTCTGTGTTAATTTTGTGTTCCTTTACTTGAAGTCATTAATAATGATAGTAGTTTTTCTCTTAATGACTATGATTTTTTTTTGTATGAAAATCAATCTTCTCTGTTATTACCCTTGATCTCCCTCAGACAATTTTTTTTTTTTTGTTCTTTTTTTGTGGCTTACTGTGCTGATCATACGATGCTTGCCTTCTTTCTAGACCTTTTATTCTTCATTTAAAATTCTGGTATTTTTTATTTAAACTGAGAGCACTACCACTGGTTTTATTTCTGAACCTCCCTCCCCAGAGTACATATCCAGTCCTCACTGTGAAAAACCAATAGCCACTGAAATCAGTGAAGTCTGCAGATTTCCAGATTTCTGCCTCACAGAGCAAAGCACTCTACTGATGGTGAACAATAAATGATAGTCACAGAGTGTGATCTTAGCCCTGTGGGTATCGATGGCAACTTTCAGTACTCTCCAGTCCATTTTGGATTTCAGAAACAGTATTTGTCTCTCTTTGCTTAACATAGGTACTGCATTTCAAACATCTAAGAAAACTGAAAGGTCCTCATAATATAGATGAAATACATGGCTTTGCTCAAGGTCAGATCAGAGTTGTATTGCCAAAAATACTTGACTGAAGATAGAGTTTGCAGGTTTCCTGCACAATCAGTGATGGGGATTTCTGGATGGAAAGAGGAGCTATGTTCATAGTTTTCCACAGACAATATGGTTCACAGGCAGAGGAGACAGCAGTGCCAAGGAGGAAGAGGACTGGAGTAATTTAATAGTTATTAAACGAGATCACTAATTGTGACTTTAACACCCATTTTTTACCAAAGTAGATCAAACCACTTCATATGTAGCTCTGATCATTAAGATATTCTGTGATATTTAGAAGCTGAGAACTTTATACGTCTTTCAGGAGAAAGAATATATATTTGTCTATATTGGTTTAATTTGTAGCTGCAAAACATCCCAGTCTTGAGTTGAGTCTGTGGTTATTCCTGCAGCAGAGATATCCCATTCTAATCATAATTACTGTGCTACTGGCAGCAGATGAATGCAGAACTACAAGGTTCAGTTCCTTGTTGATTACCAGGCTTTCAGTTCATTGCTTCCTCTTCTAGAAAACACAGAGGTGCACAACCAGAATATTATTCTGCAGTGAATAGGCAGATTTATTATGCAGAGCGTGAATGTACTTTAGATTTTTGCTCAGCAAACATCCTTTAGGGCTATACAACTGGATACCAGGGAAAATGTAAAGTCAGCTCTCAGGAAACAGCCTGGGGAGTATTTGCAAACTTACAGTTACATTTCACAAGTACTTTGCAGCTGTTAAAAACAAGTATGTTATGATGGCCATTCAAAAATTGCCAACTGCACTAGAGTATTAACTTTGTGGACTTTGATTCAATGTTTAAACATGCCATTTTTGGCAACTTGTCTTCCCACACACACCCAGAAATATTACATTTTGAGAGAAATACTAATGCCTTAGATAACTTTATTTTACAGAAGATCATGGTTACTGTGGTTACTCTAAAAAGACTAACTGAGGATACCAAGTGTGAGAAAAAAATGATGCTCACCTTTTAATTTCAAAAGGTTTATTAAAACTTCAGTAAAATACAACAGGAGATTGAATAAGGAGAAACAAACAGTGCTGGGAGCAAGGGCTCAACCACCATGTGCTCCTCTACAATATAGATGTTCTACTTTTTATACCCCCAGCCCCTCCCAAAGTCTTGTCAGTTGGCTCCTTCTTGGCTGCTCAGTGGTGGGGATCACTTTCTCACACCTTGATTGGAAGTCGGGAGTTGCCAAAGGAACGAGCCGACCCTCCCAAATACCCCACCTGCCAGGACTGTCCCGTGATAACAACGTATGGGGGAGGGGAAACACACCTATCATCTACAGAACCTCTCTTCACATATTCACCCCTTAATTGTGAGAGCCAATTATCACATTATTTACCTATAACAGGGGACCCCGAGTATGTACTCAGGTTTCCAAGGTTTTTCCAGGTTTAAAAAACACATCACTTCATTTTTACTTCAGTTACTATCAGTGCACAGCAGAGTAAAACCAGTTCAGATATGCCTATACACAGGTATATCCACAGCTTGGCTGCAGCACAGACTCATGCTGAGCACTGTATTAGAACATCTACGTGTTCAGCTTTGAACTTGACATGACAGCTGGTTCTGCTCATGGCAGTGGGGAACCCCTCTGGACTGCAATGTTGTCAGTGTCTGCAAACAATTTCTATTCAATCACACCTGAAGGGTAAGTACAGAATCTTGCTGATGCCCAGAAAACCATAACTTTACTAGTAAATAAGAAATAGTCACAGTTTGTTCCTCCTTATTTTCTAGCCATACCTTTGAATAATTGACCCTTTCCAACTAGATGGACCAGCCTAGAGGGGAAAACACAGTTGATCAAATTAATCAAAAAACAGCTCACAGTTCAAATGAGATCTTTGTTGAAATTATGTCCCTCAAAAACCTGTTGTCACTACAAAGACTGTTCTTTGATGTAAGTGAATCAAGTGTTTGGTCCAAGAGTAAATCCAGATTGTACAGAATCTATTCATTTTTTGCTCCCTTCCCTATTCCCAAGTAGGATATTTATTGGACCTGCTTTTTAATTTCTTTTAATACAGTTTATTGTCAGTCATTATAGATTCTGCAGTCCTGTTGGGGGTATGTTCTTAAATGTTTTATACAATGTTGCATTTTGAATACCATTCAAATTTGGTCATTCATGTACTTTAGGAAGGGTATTTGTCTCGTCTTCAAAATTCCAACAATCTTGACAAAACCTGACATTTTGAATCTTTGCAATATAACCTTCCTAAGGTGACTGCATTTGAAAAACGTGTGTGAGCTCACAGCTGATGATACATTCCTGAGCCTGAGCCAGCCACAATCATGTGCATGTGTTAATATCAATCATCCTCGGCTTCCCTTGACCTTTAGGGACAGTTTCCATGTGAACTGGAGTTCTCTATCCTTTCCTTGATGGGGCTGCCTAGAAGCAAATCTGCTCACCCACAGCTGCATTGCCAATGCACAAGGATGAACCATTGCAGTTCCCCTGCCCCTTTGCTGGTATTCTCCCTTGCAGGTAAGATACAAACCAGAAACTATAAACTGCTTGTTAAATTATGAAAAAAGTTGTTAAATGCACAAAAGCACATGTAGTTAAATAAATTATAGCTTGTAATCAATTTGTCTGAGAGCAGAATGGCAAATCAAGGATTGAGCATTATTTGGAACCACTCACAGAACAATTACTCTGCACTAGTAGCACTGAACAAAGGAAATTATTGAGATGTTTCCTGTAAGAATTCTCAGCCACTGCATTGCAGGAACAACTTGGAGTATCACTAACACATAACAGCCTCTAATGCTTCCACAAATGAAATCATGTAAAAGGCTACTATCATTAATCATTAGTTGTAAAGTGCTACCAAGCAATTTAACCTACAGAATCAGCCCATTGTAGCAACCACAGTATAGTTCAATCTCTGTAACAATGCATATTCAATTATCTAGCTTATCTTCTTCTGTCTTCATTATAATTGATAGTCACAAACTGCTTAACTGCAGCTCTCCAGTTAAAATCTGGCATGTGATCATTCCTACGTGTAGGGCATATGAAGAGGTCAATACACGAGCTGTACTTTTCAAATCAGCTTTAGTCTTGTAACTGTCCTTAGAGCATTGCCTTAGGACAAGTCTGTATACTTCACTCCCTACCAAAAGTGGCAGATGTGCAGATGTCTACAAAGATGTCTGTAGTACTACACTAGCTGGTCCCAGAGTGTGGCTGCAGTCACAGGAGCTGGCTGCCAGCATCACCACATTTTTGGACTGGCCTCAGTGTCTCTCTGGCCAGGACTGCCTATTTTTCCTCAAGCCATGCTTGGGAACAGATCAGGGTTAATACAGACCAGGAACAATTTCCACAGACAATGTGCATTCAGTAGCCCTGTTCTGTAGCCCTAACATGTCCAAACCATGCTACAAAGCAACTCCTGATATTATTTGCAGAGATGTAGCTGCAATGCATCTGTACAAAGCCTATGGTTTCAGGAGCAAGGTCAGTACTTTAAAAAGCAGGTACGTTACTGTGGGCCTGACTTCTCCATATGATTCAGATTTGATAGCAGTGATTAGACTATCTGAAGGTAAGCCTGGGATTTCCACTTCTGGGCAGCAGCACCTCTAGATAACCTCTTGAAGTACCAACTCACCGGTAGATGCACGTGAATTTGACTACTCTGGTTTCATGGATCTTCTAAATTTCCAACAACACAGAATGAAAGAACCTTACATGGACACAAAGATATAACAACATAAAATATAGAATCATAGAATCATTAAAGCTGGAAAAGACCTCCAAGGTCACCGAATGCAGGGGGAAATTCACTTCCCTGGTCGTGATGGCCACACTATTCCTGACCCAGGCCATTGGTTTTCCTGGCCACCTGGGCACAATCCTGGCTCATACTGAGGTGGCTATTGACCAACACCTCCAGGTCCTTTTCTGCTGGAGAGTTTTCCAGACACTCTGCCCCAGACTGTAGCACTGCAAGGGATTGCTGTGACCCAGAGGCAGGACTCGACACTTCGTTTTGCTGAATCACATAATAGAGGGCATCTATTATTCTGTTATCACTGAAGATAACATCCAACTGGGAACCCATGAACATCAATAACTTAGGAATACCTAAAGAGAGAGTCTGGAATAAGAGCATGGAACATTTTCTTTCCCTCAGTATTTACTTTTCAGCTTCTAGCAAACAACAACTTGGGAATTTCTTGACCTGAAAATCACACTCAGACTCTTTTTTTCTGAATTTCTGCTCAGAGTTTGTTCAAAGTCATTCTACAATTCATTACGCTTTCAGTTTCAAAAAAATCCCACGGCAATCCTACACAATTCAATCCTCCATTGTGTGAAAAGTGTGTAAGGGATGAATGACTAGGTTACACAAAAGGACTGGGAAATAAATAATGCATTCAATTTTGGTATTTCAGAAACATTTTTTGTAGGAACACAACTGGCTGGGATGAATAGTGGTCTAGCCTCAGTGGCATATACAGGGGGCATCAACCTGAGACCACGGGAAACGGGATACTGAAAGAGGGATATCTAGTCAGGTCATGGCGAGAAGAGTGTGGTCATGGGAGTCAATATCTTAAAGGAACTATTCTATGTTAGGTCAGGTTTCTGGTTCTTGTTCTCAGTTTGTTGGAACCTGTCACATATAGGGCCATGTTCCGAGTTCGCATTCGTGATAGGACCCCTGCCCTCAGATTACCCCTGTATCTTGTTACGCACACCACGCCCTCCCCATCTTTGGACCTTGCCCCTCAGGTGATGCAGTTTCTATGTTTGTTATTTTGCTATTAAAGTTCTTTATTTTTGGACAAGTCCATCGTACCCGTCCTTCGATTTTGCCATGTTACGCCCAGCTGGACCGGACTCGGGGTCACAGTGAGCTGGACTGAAACAATTTTTGAGTGCTGTGATATTTTAAAAAATAAATGGATGAGCAGAACTTTTGAACTCTGTACCTTGATTGTTAGAGCACTCAGCCCCCTTATGCTCTGAATACTTAGACTTAACGACATGGCAAAATTTGTCTTTCTTTTTCTTCACCTTTATAAACCTATAGCAATGCTAGTATCTTCAACATGTCAGGAAAACATACTGTTTATACTGACAGTGTTAATGTTATCATGCTGTTCCATCTGTTGATTCAAACTTTTGATGGTATTCTCACGAAGAATTTTCCTCTGGGGAATGTGCTGTATGCATTTAATTTGGTTTTTATGGTATGTTTTTGAATATTGAAAGACATGTAATTTCTTTTTTATAATCCAATAAGAACAAAACAATGTATTTGTGACATGTTTGTTAATCAGTTATACAAAGAGAGAATTTTATCTTCGGATAATTTGCTGATTTGTAAACTTTTTTCCACCCCCATCCTCTTCATGTAGTGGAATTCTGCAGAAAGAAATAGACTGGAAAGAAATAGACTGTAAAGAAATAGACTGTAAAGAAATAAATCAAAATGTAGTTGAAATAGGTAGCAAGATTATTTTTCTTTTTGTCTACTGCAGTGAAAAAGGTTACATTGGGAAAATCAAACCTCAGAACAGTTTTTAAATCACAAGAATGTCATTGGACACTATAGGTTTCAAGATATGCTTTCTCATCAGTTGAAAGGAAGTTTGCAGGATTTGGGCTGGTAAATTTTCTTCTGGGTTAGATAGAGCTGAACAGATATCTCTCCAGAAACTGTGTATACTTACTTCCTGGACTGTTCTTCCTAGTAATAATGATGTGGCACTTCTTGATGAAAACCTGATCATAGGTATTAAGTGACCTGTTCTGAAGAGGTAGCTTCACCAGAGTTTATCCTTTCCTGACACACAAACCAAATTAGCTTGATATCTCAGGGGGAAAGCAGGGCAAGGTGAGGCAGAAAGTGTTATCAGATATATGTCTAAGACAGGTGAGATGAATTACTTTCAGAACTAGTACAATTTTTTTATTGAAGATAAAGAGATCTTAGCTGACTGGACAAACAGACTTTGTAAACAAAATCATGCAGGGACTGCCTTTGGCAGTGAACCAACCAGATGTGATTGTTTTGTATCTATATCTCTAGACTCTCCCACCTTCTCAACTGGTAGACTCCATTGACTACGTTACCCCAGACCATCCTAAACCCTAGAGCATGCTAGATCTTCAGGCATGGACAAGACACTGAGCAACCTAATTTGACCAGCAGATTAGATCAGATAATCCCCAGAGGCACCTTCCAACCCAAATCATTCTACACGCCTATGATTGTTTGGAAGACTACTATGTCACATGGACCACACACCTGTGTGCATAGTAATAGATTAATACAAGGGATCACATGGCATCAGCCTCAGGCTCTTTGACTGCTGTAGGTCAAACTATGGGCTCCATATACAACAGGAGAACAAGAATGCTGAAAAACAAAAACCTGATCTTTTCTTGGTTCTGCTTCTGATTTAAGTAAATACTATTTTCTGATCAAATCTGTTGTCCTGAAATTTCTGAACTTCCCTAGTAAAAGGAGCAATTTCCTTATTCTTTGGTATTGTGACCATTTCCCTGACAAATGGGAAAGATGTGACTCAAACTTCTAAAGGTATAACTGGCAAAAATATATATTATTAATAAAAAAATCTGTTGATGTAGTCCTGTAAGTTCAGATTACTACTGTAGCACTAATATTGCAGCGCTGAGACTTGTACTGTTATGTTGCTGTATAGCTAGGTCTGACAGTATTTTGTCTTAAACAAAGGAAAAAAAATAGGTGAGAAAAAGTCATGGAAGTATCATACATCCAGTTTTGTGAGTCTGAAGGTACAAACATCATCCATCTTGATCTCATCTAAGACAGCCTGAAGTTCAAAGTTTAATCAAATATAGGGAGAGGAGTAATTGTCTTTACAATTGTAGCAGACTCACAGAGGGAACCTATGACTTACAATCTGGTTGGAAATGCAGTACAATAAAAACACATTGTGTTCTACAGAGTTTGGGTATGACCAAATTCATGTTGCCACTCAAAATAATTTCCCCCTGAAGTTCTAAGTGTAATTTCAACACACGTGGCTGTATTCAGAACATCCAGCCTGCATGTGTTTTGGTAGCAGCACACCCACGTCAGGGTGGATATGCAAGATCCACAGCAGGTCCATGCAAGATCCACAGAAAGGCCTCAGGACTTCACACAGAGTTTTACAGCACATGGAAACTGTGGTTCTTCACAACTGAACTGAGTAATGAGGGCTGCACACATGAACATGGACACACAGTTGGCATCACTCCAGATATCCCTTTTATTTTTTGTAGTACAACAATGTGACTTAAAATGAAGCTCCTCAGAAAACCCAGCCAGAGGTGGAACTCACACATTCCTAGCAAAAGGAAAGCAATGCAGTAGTGAGATGTATAGTGTTTATTTGAGCTTGATACCAGTACAGGAAGGTATGAGGAAAAAGAGGGTGCCGAGACAGAGTTTCAGATGAGTATGAGATTTGTTCAGAGAAAAAGAATGAAGTGTAAAGATGATCATGGGCTATCTTGCTCATTTTAACTATTTTTAAAATACTGCTTTCCTCGATACACACTGCAGTTTTTATCTACTGGCTACTGCCACAGATAATGTGAATTTTTAAAGTAACTTAGTAATATGAGCTTGAATGTTTGTTAGAGGATTCAGGAACTTTGGGTATATTTAATATTTAATCAAACCTTTGCTAAAAAACATAGACCCGCCAAGATGGTCAGGGGTCTGAGCACTTGGTTTATGAGGGGAGGCTGAGGGAACTGAGCTTATTCAGTCTGGAGATGTCTTTGGGAGACACAACAGCAAATTATCAGTAACTTGGAGATGGTTATGGACCCAGATTGTTCACAGTGGTGTATAGCAAGAGACTGAGGCAATATCCCAGGAGCTGAATCAGAAAAGGTTCAGGCTGAATATCAGGGAAAAAAGAATCCCACAAGGATAGTCAACCATTGGTACTAATAAGGTTATGCATCTTTGAAGACTTTCAAGACCTGAAAAATGTAGTCTGACCTCACAGTTGACCATGCTTTCAGCAGAAGGTTATAATAGAGACCTCTAGAAGGTCCCCATAAACTGAATTATCCCATGTTGCAATGATCTTGAACATCAATTTCCACAAAAGAGTATTATAAACCAGGAAAGTCTAAGAAATTATTTTAATATTCTTGGCACTAGGAGCTCAAAACCACTTTTTTTTTTTTTTTTTAAATAAAATTCTAAGTGTTCTTCCACTTTCTGCCAAAAATACCTTACATTAATTTTTCCCAAGTAATACCTTACCAGCTGAAATTATTTCCCTACTAAGAACATCCTGAAAAATCCATGGCACATCACTTTATAAGAGAGTATGGATATGCTTTCTATTACTTAGCACTTTACTACATCACACCTTAAGAAAATTCTTGATTGTCTAATGTGGATGGTAATTTTAAGGAGAAGACATTTAGTAAAATGAGTTTATATCAATTTCACTACTTAGATCTGAAAATAATCTCATAGAGAATGAAAAAATATCCTTAAAAACCCAACCATGCAGCTGGTGTCTATGTGCATTTTGATTGGTGGGTTTTTGTTTTCACTGAGTGTTCTGTTATGAAGCATTAAAACAACAGCTCTGAACAGTTTTAGGATAGAATATTTCCTGCTGAATCACATAATCTTTAATTTATAAAACCTGGAGATAACTTTTAAGTTCTGCCGCACAAACAGAGAAAATGCGTCAGCAACTGCTTTATTTTCTCTCCATTAAAACACAGTTAGGAAAACATTCTCTGACATAAAGAAAGCAAAAAATACAGACTGGGGTGGGGGAAAGGATGATTTGGGTCCAAGCATAACAAAAGTCTCAAGTCAAGCGGATACCCTTACTAGAAAAAAATAATGCAACTGTAATAACGCAGCTAAACAACGGAAAAATGAAAATATGAGTTGCAAATTTAAAGAAATCTGAGGAGTGAGTGGAGGGGGAAAGCAATCAATATTTTTTATTATAATTTTCTGATACAGGAATAGAAAAGCCGTGTGTAATAAATAACCATGTTGCTTGTAGCTGGGGAAAAATAAAAGTTGCAAATTCTTGCATACAGGATACAACTGTTGGCTTTTTGTCAATAGTGCCCAACAGCAGAGGAGTCCCAGGACACAGCAAGTCTGCAGCTTACCCAAAGCTTCTTCCCAGCCTCCAGCAATTTGTAACTCAGGGACTTCCTGAGCCAGAAAGTCTGCTTTCTGTACCAATACATCCAATAAATTTCATAGTATTTTCAAGATGTTTAATGAACCCATGTAAAACTCAGCATCTGTAATATCCCATGAGAGGGAATTAGCACCTAAACTATACACCATACAAAACAGTGTCTACTTTTGTTGGTTTTGAACCCACCACCTGCTGGAATTACCTGAATCTACTAAGCCTTTCTTAATTTTCTGCATGACACTCAGGATCTATAAAACCTGAAGAGACTTCTATAATATGCTGTCATTATCCCTGCTGCCCCCAGACAACCTCTTTCCAGTGTCAGTCTATGGACTTAGTCATCTTTGTCATCCTCTCTGTGGTTTTTTATATAGACTTTCTGAGACAAAACCAGGTTATGTGTAGTATTTAAGATATGATAATTCAATGTAGTTCTACGGTGAAAAAAGTTGCTGTTTTTTCCTCTATTCCTTTTCTAAAATACATACTGATTCATTTGCTTGGCAGAATCTTAATGAGCATTAAACTGATGTTTTCACAAAGTTGTTATAAAGTTAGATATTTTCTCTTAGTAGCAATGTTCAACTTAAAGACCACCATTGTGAATGCTTTAAAAAAAATCCTTAATTTTTCACAGATTAACAATTCTTCCGTTGACCTTGCTTTCACTTTGCCTCTCTTATGATGGCTGCTCAACAGAGGGAAACATAAAGCAATGAAGGAATTTCTTTTTTCTGGGTTTAGTCTCAGGGTGCATTGGTGAGATATATTCTTCAGACCTGTACAAGTAATATACAGGCAAGGTTAACAGTGAAATGCTAAACCGAATTGATTAACAGCTGCAAGGTTTGAAAGCCAGATGAAAGACCTCAGAAAATTCCAAGGTAAGAAAAACAAAACCTTACTTTAATCTGCTATTATCACGGAGTATTGAAGGATGGAAAAATGCTGTGCTTGTCCTTAAGAACTGCTTTGGCAACAATCCAGAACTATAAATGATTAACTTTTACTTCAGCATTGGGCAAATTGAAGGGGAAATGGAAATTAAGATTGAGAGTACCTAGATGAACATATGATGCTGGCAACCTTCCACTGCTCTCTGTAAAGGAAACCCATACCTTTCTATTTTATTTTTTCATTTTTTAAATTTTATTTTTTCAAGCAAGCTAGAAAAAATTAAAACAAAACCTGATTATAGGAATTATAATCCTTTAAAATTTTACAATATAGAATTTTACTATTCCTGGCATTAAGAAATTGTCCAGTATTTTACCAGAATTAATAAAAGGTTAAAACTGTAGTAACAGTTACATGAGAGGGAATAAAAACCTGATTTGTGTTGGCTTTTACCCAACTTTTGCAAATAAAGCTTAGACTTTAATTTAGCAGTCCCTCTCCAATCAAAAGAGCCAAATATGTACATTTAGATAATGATTTATCATACCCTAACCCAAATCTCTGATAGGTCAGAAGAATTGCTCTTTGTAAATATGTCCCTCATATTGATGGTAGATAGAGTTCAAAAGAGTTATTGAGATCAGTAAACTAAATTTTATATAGTCAAATTCAGTGAGATGAATGCCTCTCTCTACAGAGACCCAGGGAAGCCATTGTGCAGTACCACTGACATTGCACAAAACTCACATTGCACTGGCCTCAAATACTGGGTAGAGTTACTGATCTTCTGCTTGTGTCAAACCTACACAAGTCCACAAAAGCTGTCTTGTCTGAGAGGTATGTTTACAAAATGAAACAGGCTTAGTTCTTCAAATGGAGATGTGATAACTGGATTCACATGACTTTAGCATCTCTGACTAACAAGGTATCCTTTCCGAGACAGGCTGTCCTCAAGTCTTGTGTGACAGAAAAAAAATCAAGAGGAAAAAAAAATATCCACCCTGAGCTATGTGACCTTTGAGGAACTTCAGGGTTTTATGCCATCAGCATATTCTCTGCCTCAATGAGTTATACACTCGCCTGTGCTGCTGACATGCCAGGGATATTTCTGTTTAGTTGCTAATTCAGTTTAGGAATTATATAACAAAATCAATGCTCTCATTACTTGTTATGCAAGCTACTGACTTTTCCTTTACTTCAGATGATTCAAGTGAAAGAATTTCCCCTTTGCAGAGGGGAAAAAAAAAAAAGCAGACAAGATTAGAAAGGTGTAGAAGGAGCAATACTGGTGCAGTGCTGTGCTCTACTAGGAATGCAGCTTCTGGTTCTGAGTAACCTGGTCAAGTGGAAAGTTTCCTGCCCAGGCAGGGAGGTTGAAACTAGATGATTTTTAAGGTCTCATTCAACACAAACCATTCGATGATTCTACGAAAACCATCAGCAAAGTTTATCACCAAGCTGCCTTCTGTGTTTCTTGCAAAAATCTTGTAGATTTGGTCTCTTCACATCACATCATTTGTAAGTAGTATGTTTATGTGGCACCCATTCATTTAGTCTGATTTTATTAGTGTTCCTTTTTTTTTCTTATTTAAAAGTAACAACTAAAGATCCCCTATTATCAAAGATCTCTTGAATTTGGTCTAAGCAGAATACAGAAACACCACTAGTCTGACCTGGAGAGAGCCAAATGTCTGAGACATAGATAGATGACCACATATTTGCCTACATGCACAAGTGCCCCCATCTGCAACCTTGCTGCTCTGTGCCATGAGGAACACAGAACACCAAGTGATCACCCTTTGCAGGGCCACTTTCAAAGCCCTGCTCTGAAGAAGCCAAAGGAGGCAGTTCAGCCCACACTGTCTGCATTCACCTCTCCCAAGGCAAAATAAAGGCTGGGAATTTGTGGACTCTTTCTTGAAGAGCCGTTTAATGTCAAAGGCTACTTTGGAGTTTAGATACCATTCTCTTTTTTGCTAATGCACACCTTAAGATGAGCTGTGGGCATCTTTCCCCTTGCTTTTTCTCCCAACAGGCCTTTGAAATTCATAGAATTGCACAGATTGTGAAGAGGAACAGGATATGCCTTCCCCATCCTTTCCCACTTTGAGGTCATTCCAAATTTCACCAGGTACCTAATTGTGAATAGTACCAAAGTCTAGAAGACAATGAAAATTTCAGATTCAGTCTTTATCTGTTTTCTACTGTGTGGTTTCATTGACCCTCTGGATATCTGTGCACTTAAAGCTGCCCCAAGCTCCCTGGTGAACACACAGCAAACTGAACTGAGTGAAAACATTTTGAGAGCTGGATACTTGGCAAAATACAATTCAGGTCCTTTCTGATTTGAGTATTCAGAAAAGGGTTGCCATTGCCATCTTTAGCTATTATATACCTAGTCAGTAGTTCACACTGAGAGGGTTATTAATATCCCCAAAATAGTCTTTCACTATTATTGATAGGAGAATAGAAGAGTCCCTCCAGGGCCTTTTGTCAGCAAGCCAGATGGCAATGACTTGCTTACAGTTGTAAATTTCTTAAACGAAGGTTGAAAACAAAAATTGTTATCAGCAAATAAGGCTTTCTTACCACACAATGTTTAGAGTTCCAAAAAAAAAAAAAAAAAAAAAATCATATTTTTAGTTAGTTAGCAAGTGCTTTTAGCAGTGTTAATCAATTTTAAATTGAATTATCCGTAACTAAATGCTTGCCTAGTACTTGCCAATGAGAATCATATAATATGAAGGGTTGGAATGAACCTTAAAGATCATCCAGTCCCGACGCGCCATGCCATGGCCATGGACATCTCCTATTAGACCAGGTTGCTCAAGGTCTCATCCACCTTGGCTCTGAACACTGCCAGGCTTGGGGCACCCGCAGGGCAACCTGTTCCAGTGTCAAATTTCCCCTCTTGCCATTTGTACCCATTACTCCTCCTATCACTACAGTTCCTGATGCAGAGTCCCCCTCTGGTTTCCTTGTAAGCACCTGCAGATACTGAAAGGTGCTATGAGGTCTCCTCACAACCTTCTCTTCTCCAGGCAGAATAACGAGGACTGAATCTTCCCTAAGCTGATGATTTATTTTTACCATTAGCCCAGAACAAATGAAAAAATCATTACTGAAAATCATTACTGATAAGGTCTGTGAGATAGAGATGCAAATAATAGGCTGAATTACTCTTTCATGGTCCATTTTCAAAAGAGCCAAGTATAAAGTCACATATGATGGCACTTACAGTTNCCATCAGCAAAGTTTATCACCAAGCTGCCTTCTGTGTTTCTTGCAAAAATCTTGTAGATTTGGTCTCTTCACATCACATCATTTGTAAGTAGTATGTTTATGTGGCACCCATTCATTTAGTCTGATTTTATTAGTGTTCCTTTTTTTTTCTTATTTAAAAGTAACAACTAAAGATCCCCTATTATCAAAGATCTCTTGAATTTGGTCTAAGCAGAATACAGAAACACCACTAGTCTGACCTGGAGAGAGCCAAATGTCTGAGACATAGATAGATGACCACATATTTGCCTACATGCACAAGTGCCCCCATCTGCAACCTTGCTGCTCTGTGCCATGAGGAACACAGAACACCAAGTGATCACCCTTTGCAGGGCCACTTTCAAAGCCCTGCTCTGAAGAAGCCAAAGGAGGCAGTTCAGCCCACACTGTCTGCATTCACCTCTCCCAAGGCAAAATAAAGGCTGGGAATTTGTGGACTCTTTCTTGAAGAGCCGTTTAATGTCAAAGGCTACTTTGGAGTTTAGATACCATTCTCTTTTTTGCTAATGCACACCTTAAGATGAGCTGTGGGCATCTTTCCCCTTGCTTTTTCTCCCAACAGGCCTTTGAAATTCATAGAATTGCACAGATTGTGAAGAGGAACAGGATATGCCTTCCCCATCCTTTCCCACTTTGAGGTCATTCCAAATTTCACCAGGTACCTAATTGTGAATAGTACCAAAGTCTAGAAGACAATGAAAATTTCAGATTCAGTCTTTATCTGTTTTCTACTGTGTGGTTTCATTGACCCTCTGGATATCTGTGCACTTAAAGCTGCCCCAAGCTCCCTGGTGAACACACAGCAAACTGAACTGAGTGAAAACATTTTGAGAGCTGGATACTTGGCAAAATACAATTCAGGTCCTTTCTGATTTGAGTATTCAGAAAAGGGTTGCCATTGCCATCTTTAGCTATTATATACCTAGTCAGTAGTTCACACTGAGAGGGTTATTAATATCCCCAAAATAGTCTTTCACTATTATTGATAGGAGAATAGAAGAGTCCCTCCAGGGCCTTTTGTCAGCAAGCCAGATGGCAATGACTTGTTTACAGTTGTAAATTTCTTAAACGAAGGTTGAAAACAAAAATTGTTATCAGCAAATAAGGCTTTCTTACCACACAATGTTTAGAGTTCCAAAAAAAAAAAAAAAAAAAAAAATTTTTTTTTT
>VZSE01005680.1:603129-686197 GCA_013398275.1 Promerops cafer
AAAAAAAAAAAAAAAAAAAAAATCATATTTTTAGTTAGTTAGCAAGTGCTTTTAGCAGTGTTAATCAATTTTAAATTGAATTATCCGTAACTAAATGCTTGCCTAGTACTTGCCAATGAGAATCATATAATATGAAGGGTTGGAATGAACCTTAAAGATCATCCAGTCCCGACGCGCCATGCCATGGCCATGGACATCTCCTATTAGACCAGGTTGCTCAAGGTCTCATCCACCTTGGCTCTGAACACTGCCAGGCTTGGGGCACCCGCAGGGCAACCTGTTCCAGTGTCAAATTTCCCCTCTTGCCATTTGTACCCATTACTCCTCCTATCACTACAGTTCCTGATGCAGAGTCCCCCTCTGGTTTCCTTGTAAGCACCTGCAGATACTGAAAGGTGCTATGAGGTCTCCTCACAACCTTCTCTTCTCCAGGCAGAATAACGAGGACTGAATCTTCCCTAAGCTGATGATTTATTTTTACCATTAGCCCAGAACAAATGAAAAAATCATTACTGAAAATCATTACTGATAAGGTCTGTGAGATAGAGATGCAAATAATAGGCTGAATTACTCTTTCATGGTCCATTTTCAAAAGAGCCAAGTATAAAGTCACATATGATGGCACTTACAGTTTAGACTTTGTCTAGAAGCTGGGTTTCTCTTGTTAAGGCCTGGGTAAGCCTTAACCATTTGCCAACAAGGGGAGCAAAAAAGCTCATACAGACTTGCAAGTATATGCAAGAAAATATGGAGTGGAACTAGCACATCTAAAGTTTGGAGACTGACACATCTCTGATTGAAGTACTTGTTCTGCATCTTGTATCTGCAATTCAAGCAGGAAGTTGAAAAACTTGAGGAGGTTCAGGAACAAGTCATTCATATACATGACTAATGAGAAATTTAGTATCATTGACATGTAAAAGTTCCAAATAGGAAACAGAAATATGATTACTGAGAAGGCTCCCATCCAGAAAATACCTGCAAAATCTGGTGAAGGTGTTCATAAATTCAGGCATGATACTTCAGTATTGAGGTTATTTAACAAAGTTAACAGGACACACGGAGGACTTATTTTACTGAAAATTAAGTTAAATCCGGATGTGGTTTTCTAAATATATTCCATTTCAATCACAGTTATTGGGGATTTTTTTTCTTTTTTCTGAAACTATCATGAAGAATGTGAGAGATGATAATATATTTCCCTTAGTGTCTAAAATCTGTGAACAATCCTACTCTTCTGGAGCAGGGATGTGAATGTGCTCAAAGAGAATTTAAAAAAGGAAAAAAAAGAGCTAATGGCACAGAAACAAATTAGGTTTTTAAGAATCTCTCCATTCCGTTCACACGGCTTAAGTAAGCAAGCTACATCCTTGTAGAAATCATCAGCCAGGTTGTTTTAAAGGCTTCCTTAATTTCATACTGAATTGTGTTCTACATATTTGATCCCAGGTGTCCCACATCCACAGAGTGCACCTCAGCTGCTGAACCACTGTCAGTGTGACCTTCCCTTCCAAGTAGTACAGAGAGTGCTGGGATGGGAAAGAAGGATTACAGAGCTCCAGGCTAAATGGTTATATAGCCTCTGATAGCCTTCATAACAAAATCAGAAAACCAGAGACTGCTGGAGAAAAGTCCCAAAAGAAGACACTTCCCTGTACTGACATTTCACATAACTAAGGAAATGGGAAAACTTGGCTGAACCTCTGCTTCAACTGTCCAAAGCAATGATTTCAAGATTTCCAGCTACCAGGAGAATACTAGCAAGCTCCAGCAGGCTGGACATGCTGTCTTGGTGAGTTGCATTTGCTCTCAGGATACGAAGGGTATCAGCCCAAGAGAGTCATGGATCTGCTGTTGTGGGGCTTTCACTCGAAGAGAGGTTCATAAGAACTTAATGTTTTTAGGGAAATGTTGAGTTTTCTAGCACTCATCTGGTACAAGAGGCATTGGCTACCTCCTCTATGCTCTGGCAAATTCTATGCCTAATTGCTAGATGTAGATGTTTTTGTTAATACCCTTCAAATGCTAAAATACTGATTTGAACATGAGAGCTGTTGGTTTCCACATTCAAGGATGTGGGTATGCTATACCAAAAAGCATGACACACCATCTTGGTGGAATTCTTTTCCACTAGGAAATCTCTCACCTTATTTGAAATCTAGGAAGTTATGACCCCTTTAGTTCTTGATTTAACTCCCCTTCAAGATGGACTTCAGCCTTGATAATTTGCCTGAGTAAAATTTATTTTCATCATGAACTTTCCTAATGGAAATCAGAAACTTGCTTTCAGAAAATCACCTGCCTCTTTGCACTAATCACAAATGCAACGGAGTAAATGAAATCTTACATTCCTCTTGATTTGAACAGTGCATGCCACACATTCCAAATGAAATTTCTGAGTCATGCAGCCTTAAAGCTGAAACAAAATTCACCAATACTAATCAGAAATCTGCATTTCTCCATATAAGGGGTTCCTTTTACTCATAATTCCTTTACTCCATTCCTCATAATCTGTAGCAAGCAGAATATCAGAAAAATCAGGGGTAAAAAGAATTCATTTCTGTTTTGCATGATCATAGCCAAAAACTGACAGCTTCACCTGAATTAGTTTACTGCTTTTTCTTTTTAACTTTCTTTGGAGCTTCTTTTGTCTCTGCCCTTTAAGTTCATTTTGATTGCTGTCTGGAAAATTTGCAGCATTCAGGATTGGTTTCTGATTATGGCAATTTGATTTTCCCTATGCTTGGCTAATTGCATCTTTCATTTTGCACAGATCATTATGAGAACAGATGACAACAGAAATCAGTTCCTTCAGAAAAAATATTTTTTCAGTTCCAGAACTCCAAACACATTAAAGCCTTCAGCATACTGTTGCATCTTTTTTTCAGGAGAATATTAATATGTGAATTTATTTGTAAATTCTATCAAAAAGGAAAATTTGCAAGAACTTAGCTGACTTACTGCCTTACCAACACACATCCCATTAGAAGCATATGTGGTTGTGGAGAGACCTATGAATATCCTAAAATTTAAGCAATTTAAGCAAATTAAAACTCTTGTTCATCCAATATTTTCATAGAGTGCTCCTTTCTATAGCCTCCTAAATCTGAGGCCGTAATTGTAGTCCCTTCAAACTAACAACAGCTAACAGTGTCAAGAGAAGCTGCCTGGAAGCGTCACTGGCCTCTCCCTGTGCCAGCACAAGTATTTTCATTTTTGCCTGATTTAGCCTGGATCAGACTTTTGCTGGTTACTCCTTTTCTGGAACCTCACTAAGTGGGTGTGCACTGGGTCTAGACACCATCACTGCTTAAATGGAAACTGTATCATTTTGTCATCTGCCATGAGCCCAATCATGTACTGGTCTTAGCTGTGGTTATACCATGAAAATAAGTCATATTTTCTGTGTGATTGTGAACTCATGCCAGCTGGAGGTATCCAACACTTCTTGAAGGGAATATTCAGAAGATGGCTCTTCCATAGCTCTCCTTATAATTGCAATACTTCTTACTTCTTTTACATCCTTTCCTGAGAGTATCTACATAGTCTTGAATTAGCTGTTTCTGAATAGAGTTAAAAGAAAAGTAAGAAGTTATGTAGAAAAATGGCTAGCATGTAGAGGGTGGGGATAGAATGAGTCTTGTATATCTGTGGTATCCCAAAACCATTAACCTGTCATTTAGGACTCCCCTCCAGTCAATCAGGCAATTTATTGAAGACAATTTGTGTCTCACCATGCAGAAATCCTCAAAAAACAGATTCAAATTGATGAATCCAGAGAGACCAGGATAGAACAAACAAGTCCAGAAACAGCATAAATATGCGCAGAGGTGTTCCTGAGCTGGTGGGTAGAAACATCCATTTCATTTTTAGTTTCATACCAGTTTTCACATATCCAGGACACAACTACACTTACCTTTATGTATGAGCTAAGAGTACTTCTGACAAGTCACTCTCTAAGTCCACGATTTTAGCAAATTGAGGCATGTTGGCAAAGTGTTTCCATTCAACTGCAAACTTAGTGTGGGAGGATGGACTGTAAGAGAATAGAGACAGTGCTGAAGGCGATCTTGCCCCGGAGGAGTTGCAGCTGAACTAATTACCAAAGAGTAAGAACAGCCTTGTCCTCAATAGGTTACAGCTACGACCAGTAAGGATGAGTGTTATAAAAGAGCGGGTTAGGTGGTCAAAGGGGTAGAAGTCTGCTGGGAGTTGGAGTTTGCTGCTCCTGCTGCACGGAGCTGACTGTGGGAGCACACAGAGAGAAGCCTTCTGCTGGTGATACTCTATTGGACTGTGGGAGCTCACAGAGGAGCCTTCTGATCTTGTATGGTGGTACTGTATGTATTGTGTCTGTCTCAACTGTGACAACTTAGTGAGTCCTATTGTTTTACAGGTGCATTATATTGTTGGAGACCTGCACAATTTCAGACTGAAAATGATAGTTTTGAGCAAGTTGTTGTCCTTCTGCCTTCCAGTATCTTGAGATAGAATTCAATTTCTCTGTCTTTTAGTATGTGAAAAGTGTAAAAGGATAAAGTCTACAACAAAGAAACATGTCTGATAAGCTCAGGCATAGATTTGTATCATCTCAAGTTCAGTAATGTGTCCTGGTTTTAAGGTCTTCTGAATAAGCTATTAGTCTTGGTCCAGCTTGCCTTCCTCAGAAATCAACCAGAGGCGCATCATTAAATCCCGAGGAAGAAGCAATAATCCAGAAATTAAATTTACAGAAAAATTCATCCTTGTTAGAGAGATCCAATTGAAACTTGGTAACCAGCAGTGGCAGTGCTATTTGCATTCTATTGAATATTCTACTTTGCCATGACCAAGACGTGGAGGGTGCAACAGTCCATGCCTGTCTATAGTGATATATACATGTGAAGGGCTTAGATCCATCAAAAGAATAAAAGATACAACTGCATAAAAAATTTCTTAGTTTCTAAACCCAGATTTATCCACAGAAAATATCTTCCATAGGTTAAGATGTATGCTCTGTGAGAAAAATCTCAAAGAAACTGTACAGTCCACAGAAAAATGCCCCTTTCATCCAATTGCAAGGAGAGTGTTTTTTTACATACATTAGTGACAGTATTCTTAGCTTTTTACTGAGCTGCTGAATATTTGTTTTTTTTTCTATGATGGCTAATGTTTCACGCTGCAGGATATTGGAGTCTAGTGGACCATGCAATTAGAGTGCCAGGGCAATGGAAATATGCAATTTAGATAAGAAATTTTGCATGAAATAACAAAACTATGTGCTCTGCTTATGTTCCAGTGCAAAATCTATCACTAGCAGAAGAATAATTCCATGAAGCTCGATAAAAAATAATAAAAAATAGCAAGTGTAACACAGCAAAATGCTACGCCAGTAATGTTATAGTTATCTAACAGTATCTGCTAATGAGAATGTAAAAATGTCATTCCCTCCTAAAATGATTTAGCCACCTCTAACATTAAATAATGACACAACCACAGACAGGCCTATGCTGTGCTTACCAAGTACTTCTTTTCAAAAACTGCCAGCTGAGAGAAGTGAATCATGCTCTGACCATATACTACTTTTTCACGTTCAGATGTCCTCCTCTTGAATTTGTACTTATTTCCTCCAGCAAACTTTCCTAAATCTGCCAGAGCAGGGTGAAACTCTTGTAGATTCTGTCAGTATCCAGTAATCAAGCATGAGATTGTTGATGTGATTCTCCAGAGAAACAGATTTTTTTTCACTGGACATTGAATTGAGGGGCCAAGATTGCATTGAAGAAAGGTTAAATATTAAATCAAGGTCCCACATTAAATTTCAGGTAGGAAAACAGGATATCCTCTGAGGAATTCAAAGGCATGTATCCTTGTCCTTTTACTATGCTGGGAATTTTAGCTCATCTTAAATGCTTAAATTAGACCCCATATTACATTAGTGTTTAGAAATGTTAGTTCCACAGTTTACAGAAGTTAAGGATGCTGGTACAGATTTTTTTTTTTGCATCTTAAAATTTAACTACATCATTTTGCATATGATTTCTAATAATATGACTTTGTTGACAGTCATCAGGACAGTCTGTCTGTCCATTTCCTTTATAATTAGTAAAAGAAAGTTTAGGCTGTAAAGTCAAGACAACTGGCATGAGAATTTAAACAGCTTTTTACTAAATCTGCTCTTAAACAGTACTGTTTTTGGTGGATGTAATAGCAATAAAATGCAGCTTTTTTTTTTTTACGATATGATAAATATCCTTGGGGCATACCCCTTAAAAAAGCACCTGTCTGTAGCTACAGAATTTAAATTCAATTTCTCTGGTCATTAGAGATCGCTTTGAAAAGCCAGATGTCAAGGCAGGTGCTCCACTCTATTTGATAGTAAGTTAATGACCCTTGAAATGCAGAAGCAGTATGTCAGCCCTAACAGTCCCCTTTGTAACAACTCCCCTTCTTTCTGGCTTCTAACTTTCTCTGTCTCCACTGCTTTTATTAAGATCATCACCTGAATGTGAGAGTGATATTGTTTTTCCGTTTAGATGAGCTAGCATATCATGTTATATCATTTTAATGTTCACCATCTCTGGGTTTTCATTTTTCATGTCTCTGAAGCTTCAGTTCTATGAGTGTTTTTTCAAATCCAGAAAAATTATGTTGGTGCACTCCAAATAAACCTTATTTTCTATTAAATGTAGTTGTGCTGCTTCTGTTCTTGGTTATTAAAATTTTTCTCTTAGGGCATATTTGTATGATCTATCTTTTCTGCCTTATGAGATGGAGAGAAATCTTTGGAAGGCTAAAGAGTGCTAAAATTTCACTGCAGAGTGCTGGACCGAATGTCGACTTTGACTCTCAATACAGAGTTGCAGGTGCAATTTGCCTTCCTAGCTTTTAAAACATCAGTTTGGGTAAGACAATCATTCTCTTTTCAGGCTCCCTCAAGTGCCTCATCAGATGGTAGCAGTGTTTTATAGTCAGAACTTGAAAGACATGGCACAGACACTGCAGGGAATGAAAAGGATTTTAAAAACTGAGGCAGAGTTTTCTGAATGCTGTGCAGAGTCATCAGTTGCAGTGACATTCTTTGCATATTTGAACACAGAATATCCCTGAATGTAGGATCATTGAATAAATCAGCCGTTAGTAGCAAAAGATAATCCTCAGCAAATAAAAAAGTTTAACTGTTTGCTGGGTTTTTATCTGCCTGAGCATTTATTTTTTGCACTTAGGTTATGATTACTGAAATTTGGCCAGCTTTAGTATCAGCTAGATAAGTTTTCCTTGGTATATTTGTCATTATATTTTAGAAATGACCATAACATGAATGTTTAACCAAATCTGTGGAACATTCAAAAATATCTGCCAAAACAAGCAATGTCTGCATCCCAGATGCAGGACCTGCAGACCCAGGTCTTCACACTAAATCAGATTTTGTGCAGGTTGCTACTGATGAGGTCAATGTCTTCTCCAGCCATGGCCACACATTCTTATTCCTTTTAGTGGATCAGGTTTAGGCATCTGAGACCGTGATGACTCAGATGGGCCAAAGACACTTAAAGTGAAAGCTGACCTAAGGACAATCTTTACACAGTGCTTGTGGTTCCATCCAGTGGCTCATTATTACACTGAATGAAATTTTTTGGTGTAAATGGATGAAATAGGCCCACTCACCATAACATGCTTAGCACCATCATTTCCATTCCATTGAAGAGCGGACTCCTGCCACTTACACCAATACATTGATTTTGAGAAATAATTGCAATATATAAACTAAGCTCCTAAGAGGGAGGATATAATAAAATGGTGGGGAATAACTAAAAGGAAAAAAAAAAACCCACAGTATTTTGACTACAACTATAGTATTCTGGATACTTCTTTAATAACTGAGAGTATTCAGAAAATAAGAGCAAATGTCTTGTAATTTGTTCCTATACCATCCTATATATTCCTATATACCTATACCTCTGAGAAGTCTCAGTTGTATTTTAAAACAGAAAAAGATGAAAAATACCCTGGTGCATTTAAAATCCCAGCAGCTGCCATGTGGCATTAGCCCACGATGCCTTCCTTCTGAAAGCATCCCTCTCCAGTGGCTGGGGGAGCACCCAGCTGGCTGAGAGGCACAGGAGTGCCAGGCACACCTAGGGAACTGCCAGCACACATCTGATTTCCTTCTAATTGCATCCCAGCAGTCACCCACGTGGGAGAACAGTTTATGTAAACCTGCCTCTTGAAATTCTGTCATGTGGTAAATATTCCAGAAGTTCCTGTTTGATTCAATTGATTCCAAGTGGAGAATGCACCAAGGGCTGATGCTGGGCAATCCGGATCCGTGCTGTGGACATTTGCCAAGTCAGTAATCCCAGTGGTACAGCCTCCAGGAGGAAGGGGTGATGTGCAGAAGGGCACATTAAACTGTGCAACAGGGCTCACACTTCAAAAAATGTACTCCACAGAAAATTCCTAAGTTACCTTTTATTCCACATCGTTGCAGAAACATAGATGTTTAATATATATGGAAATTCAATTTAATAATGTATAATACATTAACATATTTGTTACTAGATTAAAAAAATGAATCATTGTTCAGAAGCAGAACAGGGAAAAATGGTCTCATTTAAGGGTTTTAAAATTTGAGTGGGAGCACTTTAAAAGTAGAAATAATCTCCTTCTTATATTTGTAACAGTTTCTCCTTCAACATTGGAACAAAATGAGCATACTACCATGATAAGTTTACATTTTGACAAGCTACTTTTTCTGACCAAAACAGTTCATTTGAATTTTACCATAGGTCCGTTGTTATACTTTCAGCTACAGGATGAATCAAAATGACAATTATAGACTTTGTTTGCCTTTGAAAGTTTATATAATATTCCTTAAAGCCTATTCAAAAGTCAGATGAGAAGAGGTTCATTAAGAAAATGTTCCATGACAATATTATTCCATAGTGCAATATTTTTGCTCAGCAAGACAGAAAGAAAAGGGGACCATGACAAAAGGTTTTTCCCCTACCACAGCAGCTCCCCCCGAGGTTGTTTCCTATATGAAAGTACATTTGTATAGTGGTTGGTTTCCTAGTGAAGGATGTTTTAGATTAATAACCTTCTGCTCCCATAATGTGGCAAACAGATCAGGTTCCTGTCTAGTCCACATGTGACAGAAGGTTCTGGACAATTCTTTTCTTTGACAATTTACAGGATTCAGTACTTGTCTTCCTGGCTGCTGGCAGAAAGAGGCAGGAGAGCCCACTCTGGTTCAGACAGCTCATTTTGGAAACATTGGTTTCAGTTCTATTGCAAGTTCAATAACACATTATGTTTCAGTCCTGTATCTTTTCAGCAGTAATAATACCAACCTCACGTTATAACAGTGATCATAATAATGAAACCATGTCTGGAGGCTGCTGCTGTAGAGAAGCCCGGTGGCTGTCTGATCTCCATGAGACAGAATTTCCCATGCCCTATCTATTTCAGCAGGTACCTTAGGGTATAATTTATCAATATGTGACAGATAAGAGGGGAAATTTTTGAGATTTATTCTCACTTACATACAGACAGGATTATAAGTGCTTCCTCCTTTGCCTGCCCTCCTCTGCTTCCTAATTACTCTCCAAAGCCATATTTCATGTACTGAAAAAAAACATAAAGAAAAAAATTACTTCAGTTACCACTATCCTTTAAAGAGTGTGTGATCAAGCCATAATGCAGTTTCCCAGAATTTCTGCACTGGCTTCACAAACTGACCCTTGCTAAAAAACAGCAGCTGGGGGGGCGGGGAAAAAAAGGCTATAAAAAAAGAGCAACATACTCCTTCCAGGAGAATACTAGAAAAATAAAATTGGCAGAGAGAGGCTGATCTTGGGACCCACAGAGAATTTGTGTTGTGCCACAGCCACCCATGAGGCTTGTTCCTGTCACTAATGGGTCTATAATAAAGTGTCAGCTTTCAGCAAGGAGTAAAAGTATTTTTATAACTTTTACTGAAGCAAGGATGGCCATCCAGGATAACATTACTCTTAGTAGTATTGCTCTTGCAAATCCTGACTTCCACTTACATTTCCAGATGAAGGGACATGGAAAGGTTATTGTCTGTTTGTATTTACAGTGCTGTGTTTCCTTTCAAATTTGGTTCGGAGATTTTTGACCTCGAAGGTTTGGATTTAAGTGATATGCTGTATGGTATAAAGACATGTACCAGGAAATTAAATATGGTGGGTAACAACCACAGGTGTTGGAACTTGATCATCCCTTTTCTGAAGTGTCTGGAGCAGTCTTCTCAGACGTTTGGCTTGTGTCATGAAGCACCATCCCAAGGAACTCTTAGAAAAAATTTGGAAATTAGCACTTGTTAGGAAATATTCCCAAGAGGTAGTCTGGATGGAGCCATACACCTCTGAGACTGGAAGAGCTAAATGATGTACATGTGGTGAAAATCTGCCAGCTGGGTTCCATGCCAAGAACAGGTCTTGACACTGTTATAGATGCAGCCAAAGAGAAATACTAATACAATTAGCAACAGGTAATCCAAGGCAATCAACAAGGCAAACAAAAGCAATCCAAGTATACTCATCTGAAAATGAACACAATGATCTCAGTTACAAAACTCTTCTTGGAAAAGTTTTGGATATAGGAAAACACCTGTATACACCAAACCTTTCTCAGAATCTTTTAGGTTGAAAAAGATCTCTAAGGTTATTGAGTCCCTGTTTAGACTTATCACCACAACCATTTTACTGTAGATGAAACAGGGCTTTAAGTACCCTACATTTCCACTTGAGTAATTGACAATCCAAACTTAGTTGGATTTGGCAATCCAAACTTAGTTGTGCCTGGTTAAATAAATTATGATTAATACTATGAGAGTCAACATTTCTCTGACAGTAATTAAAAACACCTATCCAAAATGAAAATACCTTCCCCAAGCTTCAGCTACTCCTTAAAGAGACCCTCATGTGTGTTGGATATTCAGTCTGGTTCAGCAGTATTCCGTATTTATCCAAGACAGGATGGCTATTGCTGCAAACATTTATGATTCAGCTACCTTGTAGTTTAAAAAGTTATCCTATATTTACATGACTTGAAAATGTGTTACAATGATTTAAAAGAGAATTGTGGGCTGTCATGAAAAAAAGTATTTAAAAAATTAGTATAAGAGATTGTATTTCTTTCTCTAATAAAGAGTAAACTTGTGAAACAGAAATAATTCTTTCTGCAATACACTGTAAACTTGTGATATTGAGAGAATGACTTTTCACTTAAAATCCAGTCTAGAAAACAGGTCTGGTTAAATATTTTTAAAAGATTTTTAAAATATTTTAAGGTTTAAATTAAACTTTTAATCCAAATATCTACTGTACAGCTTTTTTATACTGTATACATATTTTAAGCCAAATTTATCCTTTTTTATGATCCAAAGTTTAATTAAAAGAGGTTCCCAGCTCTGAATCCCCTAAACCTAATGGTTTGCTGTCGTAAGGGGAAGGACGTGACTCTGTTGATCACTGAATGGCACTAGCAGCTTTTTCTAACTGTTTCAGAAGCTGTAGGAGATTATGAAACAGTAAAATGAAGGAGAGTATGCTCAGTTGGTGTCTCTCAAAGTATCCCATGACCATAATGGGACTCCAAAATCTCACTGCCTAATATCTCGGCTTGCCAGTAGCTCTTCCCCAGCTCCTAGGTGCCCTGAAGTCTTTCCAGCTCTGTCCCTCCATGCCACATAAAATATAGTGCCACATATAATATTGTGTCTGTTCATCTCCTCTTTTAACCTGGCAGCTCAAACCCTTCCCACCTTCAGAGGAATGTAATGTCAGTGTAATTACTGTCTGGTCATGTCATGGCTGTATTCAGTAGCGTGTGTGAAAGGCAAAGGCCAGCTCATGTCTCACGACACCCAGCATTAACTGGAGCACTGTCCAGAGCCTGCCACTCAGTGTGACAAAAGGCAGCAGGCTCAGGACCCATATGACAATCTCAACAGTTTCTTTAGTAATAGTCGGTCAATAAAAAAACCCTGCATGATAAAAGTGTTCCATCTTCATATTATAGGAAAAATTAATATTCATGCAGGGTTTCAGTTCAAGTGCTATCTCTATAGCAGCCCTCAGCAGCATGTCTCACTAGTCTCAGTGAGTATATTATCTTTCTTAATAAGAAACTCTTAAACTTTTTAGTCATGGGAATTCAAGGGTTGCAAAAGAAGAAGAAATTTTGCGTGATTCATTTTAATTACAGATTTACACATTGGAATAGGAAATTGGAAGTAATAATCTTAGTCTAGCATTAGCTAGGTAGTCATGTCTCAGATGTACTGTGCATCACTCAGGAAACATAACTAGCCTAGGATAAAAGTGAAATAAAAAATTCAGAGGGCAAGGAAATGGGTGTTTAATCACCCAGTGGGACTATAAGTTGTTTTCTGAAACAGTTGAAAACCTTCCCCTTCATGTGCAAAGTTTTGTCAAGGAATTTAATAACTTACCTGTGAGGTCAAGAGGAGAAATGCTTCAAATACAGAGTTCTGGTGAAATCTTGTCAACAGCAAAACTCACACTGACATCAGGCTGTCCATGACCTTGTCCTGCTCAGGGCAGCAGAAGAAATTTGGCTCCTTCTAAGGGAAAGAGGTTTCCTTTTACCTTCCTTGCCTTTACCCAACCAGCTCCTACCCCCCTAAGCCTCCTAGCAAAAAATGATGGATTTGGATATTTCAAAAACTGTAGGTGTTAATTTACATTTTGTAATTGTCTAATGTTGTGGTTTCTCTGTTATGTTGTTGATATTAATATTAAATCTCTTGTTCACTGGTTACTGATTAAATGTTGTTAATAAATCCATAAACCATTTTGATCGTGAATTGGTTTAACCAAATGAACTGAGCAGTTCTCTCCAGTATTGTTATTGCCAAGTGTCATTAAGTTGCCACGGGTTTGAGGCCACTGGTGTCTGTTTGCAACTCAGGTCCTCAACAGAGAGGAGCTTCCTTCTCTTCCCAGCATGCAGGGTAGTGGCCTCATTTTCAAATTCAGATGCTTGGGCTTGTCAGTATAATAAACTCCTTGTTGTCTGGTGTTGAGAACTTCTCCCGAAATACAGGAAGGCTATTTATTTATTTTTTTTTCCTAGTGACACTAAAAAATTAATAATAGTGTCAGTATGTTATACAGCAATGATGATTTTATTAAGACAGACAGAAATAATGAGTCGTTTTGATATATATAGTACAAGCAAAGAACTTCTATCCATCAGAGAATACAGAGGGAAAAACTATTCTGTGCTAAATTTATCTTAAATTTTGGTTCACTTAATGTCTTTCATCAATTTCTATTGTCTTAGTTTAACAAATGGAATCATAAATAATGCAATCTACATCAACTGCACTTATTTGCAATTAGAATTTTTTTTTGTTCTCTGTTTTATGAATATTTAATAAACTGTGTAACCTTGATGGAAGGAGTGCAATTTAGGAGGCCATAATGAAAATGTAGAAAGTCTTGCTTTGGGAGCTCAGCTTCTGGTTTAAATTAACATCCAGTAAACCTTCTGCACAATGCTCATCTCATCTAAGATTTTCCTTAACTAGAAGTGTATGGACAATTTCAAGATACGTTTTCTACTTCAAAGGAACTTTTTTTAAGCTTCTATTGATTATGAATTAAAATTTTAAAGTACATATTTTAGGATATATGTTTAAAAATAAAATTTTAAAAAATTGAAAAAGTTACTGCTAAAATATATATTTAGGATGTGTGATGCCCAAAATAAACATTATATATACCAGTAGCTATGATAACAGTGATCCACATGACAAGTTTTTGCTTCTTGATAGAAAGGAACACCAATTGAATAGTTTTGTTTGATTTTCTTTTTTGCCACAGTAAATTTATTTTAAAATACAACATCACAGGGGAATGCTAACACACTGCTAAACATTTACATTTACCAGTCATTTAAAATACAGGAAAGAGAAACTGCAAGACTATTGTCAAAAAAGAGAAGTACTTATGAGAGATATTCTTAATAAGAAAAAACTTGTGACTGAGCACTATTCATTTAAACTAAGACATAACTCTGAAATATGTGTGAGATACAATGGAACAGATGCTCAAAATTGGTAGTAAAATTTGTAGCAAAGGGCCTAGATTCTGGTGTGGGCAACAAAAGAAAGCAAGCATTTTTTTTCTGACAGCCTTTCTTTTATGTACCACACAAATACATTACAGCTGCAAACACTGGTGTGTAATAGTTGCCTCAAATATAGCTGCTTCATTTGGAATTGGATTATTAAATTACTTGTTTGGTATTTGATCATAAAATAGTTTTGAGCTTGCTGCATTTCTTCAGTTATTCTTATCAAGGTTGACACAGAAAAATATTTATCTTTGCTAGGAAAATGGAAATTATCTTGTGGAATATGAACATTACTGCTTAATATATGGGCTTCGATGTCTTCGTAAGCAAGCTATTACTTTGTATTTCATTTCAGAGTCAAGACAAAATATAAACAGAAATAAGCTTATTTCCCTGAAGCTGGAGCTGTTTTTAAGAATGTTCTGACTGCAAAGATGGAAACAATATTTCAAGTATTTGCACTGTAACTGTCTTCAATTAGTGTTTGATCAAAAAAAAAAGGAGGGGGAGGAAAAACTTTTGACTTGGCTGAGTGCTATTATATATTTTTCTTCCAAATAGAAATTTTTTCAAAAAGAAAGAAATTATTATTCAAAGGGCAAGGAGAAATAGTACATCTCACAAAGCAATCAGACACAGAAGGTGCTTTAAGAGAGGAAGAACGAGTTGTTAAAGTGCAAGTTGAAAAGGTCTAGAGCTGTGATTCACAGGTCCTGGGTCACCTCTCACTTTGACTTGCAGTCTGCACACAGAGCTGCTGACTTACACTGCTGTTACTGAAGGATGATGACAGTGAGGAAGTCTCTGTTGGTGTGCATTTGAAAAAGGAATTTTTACTTCTTTGTCCTGCTTTTAAAAGGTAAAACACTGTCAACAAGGTAACAAAATCAGACCACCAGGGGTGCCATAAGCAGATACTTCATCCATTTCCAGCCTTCCTGTAGTCAAATGTGACAGTGGCCCTAAATGCACAAAATTTACCTTTCCAGTGTAATTTAGTATTCCATGAAAAAGTCTGAAGGGGTTATTAACCTATTCATTTTTTTTCAATGAAAAAAGCTTTCAGAAGAAACAGTCTTGAAAGGACAGGTTTTCTAATCTGCAAGCTGTATAAAGAAGCCCCACTTTTTTCTGGGTTCAGTAAACCTATACATATCATATATATAGCAGTCTAAAAAAGTCTAGTGCCTGAAAAATTTGTTTTTCATAGAGCAGCATTTTAGCTGACTGATTACAGCTCAGTGGATTTTTTTTTTCAAAACCACCACTAAACAATTTATATTCTTATAAGCTGTAAATTGTCATTTAAAAAAAATTTCCTTCTGTGGCTGAGACTACAGTAGTTTTCAAATAATCAGGTAATGGTTTTTAGGTTAGCTTCTTCTTTTACTGGAAAAATTCTAAAGGGAAAGAAAACAAATAAATACTTGCAACTTACTTCCTTAGAAGTTCTAGCCACATTCCAGTAACACATTACAAGTGATTGACATAATTCAAAGAGTACCAGTAAAATCAGTACATGAGAAATAAATACTGTAGACAATTTAACTCAATGCTGCAAACAGGCAGTCTTTCTTAGTTTTTGTTTCTGTTGCAATCTGGAATAACTGACATTAGTATCAATGTATGTATGAAGTTTCCTGGCCATGAAGACACAAAATAGTTAAAGGCAATAGCTCTTTGATTTTTATAGTATCAGAATAATTTTCTATGTCTTCAAGACTATTCAGAAGGGTCAGGTATAATATTATGGAACCACTAAGGTTGGACAAGACCTCTGAGATCATCAAGTCCAACACTAACCCAGCACTGTCAGGTGCACCACTAAACCACGTCCCTAAGCCCAGCATGGCTGAAGCTTGCAGAGCCAGCTCTGTCTGAGCCAGCGTGGGCCAGCTCAGCATTATTCAACTGCAGGAGCTCAGAGAGAACAAGATGGACTTTACATCCTGAGCTGGTTTCAGTACACCCACAGCTGGGCTGCTGGTGTGCCTGAAGGAGTCTCTCCAGCCACAGAGCTGTCTAACCCATGCAGGACACGGCAGCACCCCCAGGCCCCGAGCAGAGCAGCTGCTTCAGCCTGTGCTGCACCCTTGTAGCCCATGGCTCTCACCCAGGCACAGCACTGGCGAGCCTCCACCACCCTGCAAGATTCCCTGCTTTTCTCACACCCTGTGCTACCAAGCCAGCAGGAGTGGCCCTGATTCACTGATCTTTCCCAGGAGCTGATTGTGCTCTCAAAGCTGTCAACTCCTCAGCAGCCCCCAGGAGCAAGAGTGGCTACTACTTTTGATGTGCTCTTTCCTGTGGAGGTAGCAAATGCAATACCATTTTATCTAATATTCCCACTGAACACAGCAGTGTGATTCCCATTAGTTTCAGTCAGTGCATTTGCACCACTGGACAGGCACACTTTGTGAGATGGCCGTGGATCTATTAGAGTTATTAGACATTTCATAGCTTTTTCCCAGCCCTTATATTTAGACTGCCTTTCAAAATAAACTAGGACACACTGATCTGTGGTTACACTCAGGTCTCATCCTCACAGATGGTTGGAATGGTCCAGGTTCCAAAGCTGAGCACCAGAGCCAATTGCAAAGCTATGAGGCATATCAGCCCAACTTATCTGACACAGCCAAAGGGCTTGTGGCATTGCTTACAGTGAAAACTATCATTTCTGGACAAAGGCTTGCAACTCGGAGGTGAATGTCACTCTTGTTATTACAGTTTTTATGTATCATGGTCAATCTCTGCTATTTTTGGTCTCTTCAGCACTAAGAGTGGGTAGGATGCTGGATAGACCAAGTGGACATTAATTAGGTAAGTTAAGAAAATCAGAAGTCTAATATTTACTTAGAAATTGCAAGTTTCTAAAACTAGTGCACTAAAGCAAGTGGCTAGAACCTTAGGATGGCATAAAATTACCACAAGATTTACTTTTTAAGTTTTTGTAGGGCATGAACTGGAAACTGCCATAAAAGCAGTACAGAGAGGACCAGCCAACAAAGTAAGTCATGCTGACAGGGCTAATGCAGTAACACTTTTCAAACTGTACAAACATTTGGAATAAAAATGGTCTGTTCCACTCCTTTAAGCACAGTATGTTTTGCTCAACAAATATCTTTGATTTAGCAAAGCATTCGGCCATGTTCTTGCCCCTAAGCACACAGTTAAACTCTACTTGCCACATACTAGATTTATTATGCTGCATGTCTGGAAATTCATGACATTTGACACTGAAATAGAAAACTTCCCTTTGCTCTTGAGAAGTCTATCATTGATCTATGAGTCAAGAAATTTTAACTTTCTTTTTCTTTATTTTTTAATTCCTTTCCTTTCCTTTCCTTTCCTTTCCTTTCCTTTCCTTTCCTTTCCTTTCCTTTCCTTTCCTTTCCTTTCCTTTCCTTTCCTTTCCTTTCCTTTCCTTTCCTTTTATTTTCTTTTTTCTTTTCTGCTTTTGTTTTTGAACTGATTGACAAAGATGTACTTCTAGGGGTAGAAAAACCTAGGCAGTAGAAATGAGCAACTCCAACAAAACAAAGTCGATTGTATACCAAGGTTATGTCTTGGCAAAAACGATTTCAAACTGGTGAATGCAATACTCCTCTGCTTTGGTCTGTGCAGTTTGCCAAGGTGGTTCAATCAAAGCCAGCAAAGGTTTTTATGCATAAACCTGGGGACCAAAGTGGATGAGAAACCTGACATTTCCAGGAGGTAAAATGTTTCCTGATACTATAGTGCAAAGAGCAAGGAGGAATAATAACAAAGAAAAGTTAACACCGTAACCTAAACAAGCCCTAGAAACTTACTCTGGAAAAAGGGAGGATTTGGGGGCTAGTCTTGACTAAAAAGACCCTGTAGTAGTGTATTCCACTGAGATACTCTATTGATTAATCCACAGTGAGTTCAGATGAAAGGGACTTAGCATTTCTTTCCCAATTAACATCAAAGAATCATCCTGAACAATTGGCACAACCCTTACGTTCCTGCATTTCTGGTTAAGTGTTTAGATCAAAAGCAAGCATTTAAAAGACCTCTGACTATGTTCCTTTTCCTTATCCTTCTCTGTCTCTGAAATGACTGCACAAAACCTCTGCATTTAGGTTTATAATCAATAGGTTTATATTTAAATCACTTTTGCCCTCCCTAGTCTCTTTGCATTTTAATACTTTAAAACCATTAAAGTATTAAATGGTGATTCATGGTGGAATCTCTCATCATAAAATACTCATTACTTTAAATACATGTGTTTCATTTAGCATTTTAGAGCAATCTCCATCTGCTGATTTTTCAGTGGCATCTTTTTCATTATCTCCATGCCTTTCCCTGCAGCATATTGTATAACCTTCCAGCGTACTTGAAGAACAAAAAATGCCCTAGGTTTTTATTTCAGTCCCTTTATTGAAAATAGTGCCATTAGCTGTCCAGACTGTCCTTCACTAAGCCTTTTTACTACAAATTATGAAGCACTTCACTAATAAAATTAACATTATGAATAAACGCTACATTCTATGCCATACCATTACTCTGTTCATAAATCTGGTCTTCTTTTGAACATCTATACATCTCTTACTAAACCTCACTGAAAATAATGGCAGGTCAGAATTCCACACTGTTTATTTGCCTTCTAAGATTTGCACTTTCTAAAATTTCTTGAATCAAATATGATAAATAACACAGTTAAGTATCCCAACTGGTGCAAGATTAAAAAGTAGCAGTTGCTCTAGAACAAGCTGTCCTGTCTACTGAGACTCTCAATACCTGAAGACTGTTGATCAGGGTTCTGAGAAGTGACACAGGTCACTAAGCAGACATATTTAGCATGAGAAATTATAGCCAGCAGTGGGTTTAATACTGTGTTACCAAAGCAGATTAAATTTGAAGACAGACTGCAGTTGCACATGATTCTTTTCTTTCCCTGCAGCTCTTCTAATTTTGAAGCACTAATCAAATGGCAAACCCTTAACAAGCAGTTTTGCACTAGGAGGAGGAATGTTTCGTGTACCATAAACAGTATGCCTATCCCAAATTTAATCTTCTGGCCTGCTCCTTTGCTGTTTTAAAGAGACCTCATAACTGCAGGCATGCCTTTTAGTCTTTAAAGGCTTTGACTTGAGTATAAGATTAATAGTTTGGGGAGTTTTAGTCAGTGAAAAACAGAGTTGGGGGAATTAAATCATGTTCATAAATACTGACAGAGAAAGCATAGATTATTACACTAGAACTTGACCTTAGAATTAAAAATAAATCTGTGCCAAATGTCAGTGTGAAGACTGCATATAATCTAATTCAACCATAATATGGTCGACTGACCTGGCATTACCCCACAGGTAACAATTGTGTATTACAGACCAGGCTGGGAAACTCACTTGTTTTTGCTTTCAAAAGAAAATTGTCCATTTATCACGCTGAAAATTCTTTATGGTTTAAACTTTCCAGCTAACCAGAGTTTTATCATGTTGAATCTGTCTAGACTATCCTAAGTGCTATTGCCAGTACAATCGACATGATTATTTTTCCTATGTATCCTGAAGTTATTTTTAAAATGTTTTCAGTAAGACGGGTCAATTATTTCTGGAACAACATCAGGGACTGCACTGTCTTCTTCGTGGCTCTCCCAGGCTCTCTGCAGTCCTGGAACTGAAGCAGAAGTTTGAATGATGGCCCACTCATATTTTTGACAGATGCAGTTCATTTGATACATTAACGAATATTTTGGGATTGGTAGTCTATTTAAGGCAGTTGCTATTAAATTGTCATGATTTATCTTTGATTGTCACACAGTGTTATCTACAGTCTGGAAATGTGTCCTGGCTTTGGAAATAAAGCTAAGATAACCACTGACCCTTTGACTCTGTCTTTAGCCTAAGACCTCAAGGAATTTTCACCATTAAATTGCCAGTTTATCTCCACTGTTGCAGTGAGATGGGCAGTGTTGGAATGGGATTGCCTCTGCCTGACGTAGCCATTTGAATTTACTAATCCAGTGAAATCCAGTCATCTGGTTCTCTCTAAAACTACCACATAGAGTTCAGAAACTCCAGGGAACAATCAACAGCTTCCCAACGTGCTTATGCTCACTGGTATGCCAAGTTATCTTGTGGAGGTACATGCCTAGCTTAGGCTGAACACCTGACTTTGAAGTACTGTTTTACATGAGATTAATAATTTCCCTAATGGAGAATGTCCTCCTGAACTTCAAATGCTACAGCTAAAAAATTTAGTGACTTAACAGACAATCCTATAAAGATACTTGCATTTGTTGTGCTGCAGTAGCTCACTTTCCACTGTCTTTCCCTCAAACAGAATGTACAGGTTTGATGGACACTTCTGCTTTTTCTTCCGTGTGTTTGTTTTAGTGGCTAACTGAAAGTCAATCTCATCACCTACAAGACGGAGCTTACACAAAGCAGAATACTGAAGCTCACAAGAAAGTAAAATACTGGCCTGACCATGAGATCTGAAGAGCCCATGGAAATTCAAGCCTTTCATCCTATAAGACAGCAAAGGTTGGCAACACAGCATCATACAAGCCTGAGATTTTGGTTTTTCTGTTAATATTCTACAAAGAAACATTTTAAAATAATATCACCTCTCTTTATTTTCCCCTCTTACAAACAAACTTCTGATCATTTGACATGAGTTTATTTCAACCTGACCTCTCCTAAACAAATGGGTTTAGTGTTCACATCTGTATACACTAGATGCCTTTGAATGTACTGCACAAACAACAGGCTGACATAGCCCACTTGTGAAAAGTGACTGCAGGTGTTAAAGGACACATTTATCATCCACTAGTCCTGTTGTTTAGATGGTCTTTGCTCTTACATATCAAGCAGATTCAACAGGTTAGCATGACAGAAAAATTAGACCTCTCTTGTAAGTCCTGAAGAGCACAGGATGAAAATGTCTCTGTAATTGTAGTGCTGAAATCAGAGGCTCAGCAAATTTAAATACAAGAAAAGATGCAGATGAGTGGGAATTCACACAAACTGGGTGCAACATAATTTTATTTAGTGGTAATCTCTATAGAGACCTTTAGAGGAGACTGTGATGTTACCTATTCCACAGGAACACTAAATTTCTAACAATACTTCCAGTCCTAAATTAGTATTTTTTTTTTTGAAATCCCTGAACATACCCTTTCTTACCCCCATCATCTCAAAATATGGGATATTAGTTGTGTGCTGGTGACTCTGCCCTGCCTCTGACTCAAATTCTTGTGTCAGTGTTTGTGAAAAAAAGAGCAGCTGTCCTAAAAGTAATGTATTATTAAGTATTTAACTAAGTCTTTATGAAAGACTGCTCATTGGAGTGCTAACAGGTATTTGAAACACAAATTAAAATATCTCCCAACTTCTACTCCTTGAACCTCCTCTTCTCTGCATCTTCAGCCAAAAGTTTTGGCAAGCTGTTTGGGGCTTTCGGAGGATATTTGTGTGAAGCAAGTCACTACAGGACAGCCCTGCTCCACGTAGTTGTGTTTTGACAAGAGCAAGCTTCTTTCATATGGCACACGGACAAACACCTTCAGAGCCCTCCATGTGTATAACCCCAAGTATGCAAGCTGTGCCTGCCACCAGCCCTTAGTCCTGTCTCTCTTGCTGGAATTCCCAATGTGTTTGGCACAGTGTGCCTGCCCTTGTCCATTACCTTCATCTTCTCCCCTGGACTCTAAGAATGAAGCTTCCCCTGGCACCTGGGGCACCCTCCCTTCCTTGCTCATTTCAATGAGGATATGAGTCTGCAAGGCTCCCTATAAGATTTTCTTCAACTCCTTTCTTGCTATTCCCTCCTTTTTTCCTTCCTTTTCTTTGGGAAAACTAAGATGCAGAAGTTCAGCACAAATAAAATAAGTTTGTTCTACAGCAAACAAATCAATCAGCCAGTTACTGCCACCAAACACGTCAGTGTGTCACGGACAGCTTTTGTGCATGGTAGGAACAAATACAGCTGTTTGAGAATGGCTTTGCATCAGGCCTGGAGAAATGCTAAGCAAAATAGCTACAGAGACAGAGGAAAGAAGAAACACCTGTGCTCTCTGGATGACCAGTAAAGTATCCCAGATTACAGCATTCACAGCAGTACAAATGAAGAGCCCAAGGGTCAAACAAAAGGGAGTCTTCCCAAGCTTCTTTCTGGGAAGGGCCTTTAATAGTTGCACATGTATCCAAGCCTGGCTGACTGCTGCTTCTGCTGCCCAAGAGGAATGTTTATAGAAACTAAAAGAGGCCAAAGTACAAGGAATAAGGGATGTTCAGAGTCAGTCTGTTAAGCACCAAAATGTTCCCCTGCAGTTCTGCAGAAATGGACCAAAAATGGCACTGATTGCCTTTGACATATGCCTAGGCAGGGTGCTAAAAAAGAACACATAGCAGAGATTTCAGATACTTCTGTTAGGAAGGAAAAAAACTAAGAATACAAAATCCGTGCTCTGCTACACATTAACCAGTGCTCTGTGATTGTTATTTCAGTTAAAGCCTCTATCCTTTCCTGCCCCTGGCAATCAGATTGTATCAGCAAAGAAAATAATGAAAAGAAAAAGGAATGTATAAATAATTGCCATAAATTATATATTGTTTTTTTCTATACAGAAGTAGCTGACATTTCAACTGCTTCTGTGAGGAGTACAAGACTCAATAAAAGCCACAGGTTTGCACAATCTTAAAAAAGCAGTAAATGCATTAAATTTTTCAACAAAACTTGGACTAGAGATTAACTGATAATGTACAGGGAATGGAAAAGAATAACCTTTATTAACCAGAACTTTCCTCTGAGAAGGAATAGCAGGTTTTTATCAATTGCTATTCAGAGCTGTAGATCAGTTTAAGTGTTGTAATTGAAACCATAATGGAATTATCTATCCAAAATATAAGTATGTATGTCATGGTTTGATGCTGGCCCAATGCCAGTGCCCCCATGAAAATATATTTTCTTCAACTAACTGCTGTGAGATGCGACCAGGAACAGAACAGAGCAGGCTCAAGCTTAGAAAGAGAGGACAAATACTTTATTAACCTACACTAAACAAACAGGAACACCCAGGAAACAGAATGAAAACCTTCCAAACATTCCTCCTCCCACCCGATTTCCACCAAAACACAGTGAGACAAAACCTTGGAAGCCTGATCAAGTTACCACCACTCAGATAATCAATTCTCAGTCCATCAGGGGAGAGAGGAGTCTCTCTTGTACCACAGTCCTCCCCACGAAACAGGGTTGAAACTCCCCATGTTTCCATGTCACACATGGCACCGCCCGGAGAAACTCTGCCATGGTGACATCCTCCTTCCATGTACAGTGCTCTCACCACCGTCCATGGACCAAAACTGCTCACAGGGCTCTTCAAGGATGCTTTGCCAAGTGCCAAAAACTAACCATGTCTCATTTCTGCAACAACAGTCCCCCACATCTTCTCATCCCCTGGGGCCAAGGGTCTTCTCATTTTTGGGACAACAGTCCCCCCCATCTTCTCATCCCTTGGGGTTGAGGGTCTCAAGAACAGAGCTCTTCTCCCTGAAGACAGAGGGCACCACCACACCCTCTTCATCTTCCTCTGTTCACTTCACTCCTTTATATGGCTTAATTACTGCAGGTCACTCTCTTGGCTCAAGCCATCACATCCCCCTAAATGCAGTCTCAGGTATTACAGGCAACTTGGTTCAGTCTATGGCTATACAAGAAAAGTCCAGCCAAAAGCCACTCCATCATCCTCTCCCACCTCGGATTCTTCCCATCATCCTCTAACATCTCGGGTCCCAGACTGTCTCTCTTCTCTCTCAAATCACCAGCCAGGAGGACTAATGTTTCATAAAGTTTCCTTCACCCAGGAAAGGGTTAAAAGTCCAAGCTCCACTGCCCTCAGGAGACTTAAATCACGGCAGCGACTCCCACACTGGGCATCCCCCCGCCTCCTCTGCCAGCACAGGGTCGCTCTCTCTCTCTCTCCTGCAGGGGCTGGCCCGGTTCCATTCCCTTCCACCCTCTCTCTCTCTTCAGGGCTCCGGCCTACCTCAGCCTGGGCCTCCATGGCTTCCCTTCCCCTCCCTCTGTGGCAGGGCAGAGGGAGGGTGTGCACTCTCCCATGGCCAGAACAAAAGAGAGGGAACTTTGGGAATTCTCTGCTTTTAACCCCCTGTGTTCTCAGAGGTGACTCACGTCTTCAGTGGTCACACCAGGTGTCAATATTCAAATCTGACCACTGATTGGTTTGACTAAAACTTCCCAAAAAACTCACTTCCTCTCAAGCCGAGACAATGTAAGACAGTCATTTTCTGGTGGGGATTTCCATGTATCCAGAGAAGTTTAGGCTCCCAGCAGAGAATCTTTAGGTTATAGAAGAATCCATCTGACCCAAGGTAACGTAGCCTAAACACAGCTGAACAGTGCCTCCTCAGACCCTGTGAGGGTATCCAGGGCAGGCTATCTGCCCTAGGTCTCATGCATTTCTGCCAACCCTTACAGGACATTTTGGAAGATGAACACATCTCAAACAGCAGTTGGTACCTAAATGTAGGCACCTTTCCTATTTAGGATGAGCATGACAGATTTCCAGGCTCTGTTGACAGTATCGGCTGGGTGTCCTCTGACCACTCAACACCAGCTCATGTGCTAGCACTCACACATAAATACCTGAAGTCAGATACATCATTCCAAAGCTAAATCCCACCCCAATATTAGATCACATCAAAACCCCAATGTTCATAGCAGGAACTGCATCTTAGGTGCAGGTCAAGAGTAGCTGCAGCTCTGGAGTATTCTTGCTGTAATGCCCTTTTCATTTTGATTGGGTTAATCTGCCTCCACGGCCTGCCATCAAGAGAGCTGAGCTTTAGGGCTCACACTTCAACATGAACACCAGCAAAGAGAGTGACATTTTTGCTGCTTTTCTAGCTTTCATAACACAGTACTTGAGAATCCCAGTCTTTTTCTACAAACATTTTTTTAGAGGCTGCCTGAAAGGGAGCAGCTACTGATTCTATTCCATTTTGGAGAAAAGTGTGCAGCTCAGGGGTCATATTTTGAAGGTAACATCATCACTGTGGACGCACATAGCCCAAGTGAAATTTTTAAAGCACCTCAGACTCTAATTTCAGATGAAAAATTAGGCTCTTTGTGTCTAAGTGCTTCTGAAAATCCCACTAGGGTCCCATTTGCTGATTCATTGCCTACCTTGCTTGTAAATTCTGCTATGGCTTGTTCAAGGTGACACACAACTTTTGAATTCTACTTGTCATCTTGTTCTCTCCTCAGCTCACTTTTGGTTTTGGTTTGGTCACTTTGGTGAGGTCACAGGTTTTTCATCCCTGACCTCAAACCCAAACTCATTCCTAAGGTCCATCTGGCCTGAATGCATCACGGTGTGATGGGGTCTGGATGATTTGCTGATCATTTGCTGTTTTCCTCTGTGTACAGCAAGACCCAAGTGGCTCTTCCTCACAGCCCTGCACTCACTTTGCATTTTTGCTATTAAAGATTTCCCCACAGTCTTAGTACTGTGCTATGGGTTATTTATATTTGAGTTAACCACTAAAACACACCCAATGAAACAGGTACCACAACCTTTCTAGGTAGCTGCTGAACCACAATTTCATGAGAAAGCTAAGAAAAAAAAGTTTATTAATATTCAGCATAAGTATTTGCTGCAAATACAAACAATTCCTGTTTTCTTCTAGCAGTAGGATACTTGGAAAATAATCTATCATTTTTTCCTTTCTAATCACTTTTCCCAGACATGGAAACAGCAAAGAACATCTTTTTCCTCTTAAGAAAATAAATCCATTTCCTCATAGTTTTAAGCTGATTTGTCTGTAACAAGCAAAGTTGCTGTTATTTGACATATCCCTGATTTAAAATGGGGAGGGGGGGAGGGATAAATGAACATTTAATAGAAGATGGCACTAATAAATGGGAAATGGTTTAATCCACCAATTAGATACCAGTTTCTGCCAGGTTATCTCAGGAGATGTTGGCCTGCTGCGTGTAAGCTACTTCTCAAACACCTTGTTTGCCTTTGACAATACATACAGAATGATGAAACTTTCAAAAAGGAAATCTTTTCTGAATGTCAGAAGGGACTAATTTCTTCAGTATCTTGAACAATTTTCCAAAGCTGTAAAGTAGTATACAGGTGAATTAGCTCATAGCTGTGCTGTGATTTCCCTAGCCAGTAAATTCAAGTTCTATCTCTGCATTTTAAGATGTTTTATAGTAGGAAGTGAACTCCATAATTCATCATCCCTTTCTCTCCTTAAATGAGTTTAAAATTCGGCTCCTCATCTTTTGTGAGGCAGATAAGCAACAGTGAAATTAAAACAGGACTTTTCATTATTTGTAAGAATTGTTGTATCCTTAGAAGGGTTATCTGAAAAACAAACAAAAGAACTTGTGGGTTTAGAAAATAGTTTAGAAAATATAATGCAATCCTCATGTTCAAAAGAAAAGTGATATACCATGTAAATGACAAATATCTGTTGAGAAACCACTTAGCTGGTGCAGCTAGCTTTAGACACCAACAAGACACTTGCTGATGAAAAAAAGCTCATCAAAAACTTGCTGGCTTGAAGGACTTGGAAGAGGTAGTAGAGACATGCTTCAGATAGTTTTTGCCACTGTATCAGTAAGGCTGACTTTCTTTCTTTATTTGGAACTGCATGTGAGGCAAGGATCAGAAAAGAATATGGGGCTTCTGTGATGGAAATGATTATGTATTTCATATTCACAGAGTGGGAACTGAGTTTGTGTAAAAATAAAAATAAAAAAATAAAAGAGTCATAAGAAAAAACATTGTTTTTTTAATGAAAACAACTTTCAGAGAAAAAAAATCTGATCAAATGGGAAAATGAAACAAAATGTCTGCCTTTTGAAAAAATAAAAAGAAAAACATATTTCCTGACCAGCTGTGATCAATTCAGGCACACAGATATTGGTGAATAAAGCAATATATGGCATTACTTTGTGGAATGCATTACTTTTAGGAATGATAGAAAGACCATGTTAGGCCTTTTTAACAGATCTTAAAAAAATATATACATTATTATAGTATTTAATATTAGATATCATTTTTCTCTTTGTTGTATATTGTCATAGAAGTTCTGTCTTGAAATGTACATTTTACCTAGTTTCCTTTAGGCTTAACAAAATATTTAGCAACAATTATACTGAAGAAAGCTAAAAGGAACAGTTAATCTTCTGTAACACATGGGATCTCCCCAGTGGGTGTGCTACTGGGAAAATAAAACAAACCATAATGGCAAAATTGTGCAACCACATTTTTTATTTTTTCTTCATAAACTTCTTGTTTTTCCTGCACAATTACATCAAATGACATTTTAAACTTTTAGGGTATTTCAAGGGGAAAGCAGAAAGCAGGAGTACCCAGTTTCCTCTGGAAACAAACTTTATGCAAACTCAGTCTACCAACCCTTCACCTTACTTCCCCAACAAAAATTCAAACCTAGTTGCTTATCAATAATTAAATGCTACAGGGGGGAATGGCATGAGCCATTAAAGCCTGACATCATGTTGCTGCCATGTAGTAGGCATATAAACAATAGATATCATTCTAATTTCCCTTTTGTCATGGCCCTAAAATGCTATGAGATTTTTGCAAGTATAAAGTTCATGGTATTACTATTAATATAGAGCTCAGTAGATCCAAATGGGCAATGTAGTCAGCATGTGGAACCTATAGAATATGGCCAAAACAAAGCTGAACCTGAAAAATGCTCTTCAGTTTATGTAAATTATATAGCTGCAACAACTCTAAAGAGTTTACAAACTTATGTCAAATCCTACTTGTCAACCAACTGATCCATAATGCTTAGCCATAATCTGTATGCTTCCTCTAAAGAGTAAAATGTGGTTGACATGCAGAGAAAATGTACTAAGCAGTAAATAGCCTCTGTTGCTTGACAGATGTTTTCTTCTTACACGTAATATCTAAATAAATAGTAATATGAGTCTTATTTTCTCCAGGATTTTTCATGAAAATGAAAGAAAAATGTATGTTACTTGGGTTGTTCAGAATATCCAACAGTTCTGCAGTATGCCAGCAAAGCCCAGCTCATATAGCTGATTCAGTGAGCATTAATATTCATTAAAAGCAATAATGAAGTGATATAGCCCTGATTTAGAGGTCTGGCAGGAAGATGGTGGCAAGAGTCAAAGCTGGCCCCAAATGCCCTGTCTTAATCCTGACCCAAGCAGGTATGTGCACCAGCCCCCAGCTCACTAGGTCCAGCTGTTCAAGTCTGCTCCCCATGAAGGGCAGTGAGGTCAGGGTGAGATCCACTTCTGCCTTCATGGCTTTGCACTATAACATAAAGTTGTGGCTTGCCATGGACTTGATAAGCTGCTCCACTGGCACACTGGGGCCAAAGTTTTAAAGACTGGGGATTGAGACGATGGAAAGCAGTGCCATGGAAAGGGACATGGGGGACCTGGTTGATACAAAGTTAAACAGAAGCCAGCAGTGCCCTGGCAGCCAGGAGGGCCAGCCCTGTCCTGGGGACATCAGGCCCAGCATGGCCAGCCGGGCAAGGGAGGGGATTGTCCCACTCTGCTCTGCACTGGGGCGGCCTCACCTCGAGTGCTGGGGGCAGTTTTGGGTGCCATAATGTAAGAAGACATTAAACTATTGCAGAGTGTCCAAGGAAGAGCGACAAAGATGGTGAAGGGCCTTGAGGGGAAGCGTGTGAGGAGTGATCGAGGTTCGAGGTCACTTGGTCTGTTCAGCCTGGAGGAGACTGAGGGGAGACCTCACTGCAGTCACAACTTCCTGTGAGGGGAAGAGGAGGGGCAGGCACTGATCTCTGCTCTGTGGTGACGGTGACCTGAGGGAATGGCCTGAAGTGTCAGGGGAGGTTTAGGTTGGATATCAGGAAAAGGTTTTTCACTCAGAGTATGGTTGGGCACTGGATCAGGCTCCCCAGGGAAGTGGTCACAGCACCAGCCTGACAGCTTAAGGATCATTTGGACAACACTCTCAGGCACAGGGTGTGACTCTTGGGGATGGTGCTGTGCAGGGCCAGGGGTTGGACTGGATGACCCTTGTGGGTGCCTTCCAACTTGGCATAAGGTGTGGGTCCTTGACTCTCAGTCAAGGTTCAGCCTTGAGCTGGGCACAGAATCTCTCTATTACACACCAGGGAATATTTGTAGGCCTGGGATATTGCTAAATCACCCACTTCCCAGTAAAGATTCTTAGATGGCAAGCTTAGATGACGTCTTAGAAGTAATTTGTCTTTCAGGGTGTCCTGAATTTCTGCAAAAAATTTTTAAGATTTGCTGGGCCATCAGTGACACCAAAACTCTCTGCCTTGAAGATGAAGTCACAGGTTCCAGTCCCAGCTCTCTAGCATGTCTGTTTATTTTATTCACTGGCTGTTTAATATTTAATATATAAACACTATTTAGGAAAAGAACAGGAATCCACAACTTACCCTTTTTCGGCAAAATTCCTCATAACATTATTAAAGACTTTGTCTGTTCTTGTGTTTTCTGGCTTTTTTTAGTGGGTCTTCATTTCTTTGCTGCACAAAAGGGGAAGTGTCTCAAATGCCAAGATCATCTCTAGTTTGGATAGTTTCCTGATGAATGGTTTTGAACCTCAACATCAAGATCTTTGTGTGAGGGTGTGACTGTCCCCAGGGTGAATTACCCCTGACACCTGATCCAGGTGAACTACAAATTAAGTGATTTCTCTTTCCTGTTAATTAACAAGATAGTCTCATAAAAGTAGGTGATGCTTTTTTTGCTCATTTTCACAGATATACTATAGGTATATTTTGAATACCTTTGATTGAGTTTTTCAAGAAACTAGATAGCAAAGCGAAACAAAAGATCTCTGAGCTTGGACTCAGGTAAGACAGAGATGAAGGAAGGAGCATTTGGTGGGATGAATTTTAGTTACCTTTGCAACTTCATCAGCATTTGCAGACCTGAGGATTTCTGATTTTTCCTCCTCAGGTGGCATCCTAAATTCTAACTACGTGCATTTTAAAAATTCAGTTGAGAAGTCTTCAGCAAACCCATGTTCCTCTGTCTCAGTTTTCTCGTTGCATACAGCTAGCACCATTTCCCTGCTTCTGGGTGTGGTTTAAGAACATCTACTGAAAATTTGGAAGCTTTTGTGTTAAACATTTCCTTGAATGCAATTTTCTTTAAGCTTGCTGGAGTTTGACTGTTGCTGCTGTTAAGTTAGATCAGAATCAGCATAGACACCCAATGGGAAACTCAGTATGAAGTTTTCACTCAACCAGGAGAAAAGAAGGATTGAAAATTAAACAAAGAACAAAGAATGAGAAATAAAAGTAAAGGAAGAAGTGGGACAGTCTTGTCCTTCTGAGTCCTAGAAGCTCATATCCATAGCAATAACTTATTATTGCAATGCTTGATTTTATTAGATGGTAAAAAATACTTTCCTGCAAAACTTAGCTTTTCACGGTACTGCTTCAAGCGGGGTCCTTAATTTCAGTTGGAAGTATAAACACTTATTGCATGTGATTGCAGTGGAATGACGAATTGGAAGAAACATGAGATGGAAAAACACAAAGTGTGTGTTAAGAATGCTCAGTTGAACTGGGAAAACAAGGTAGCATCCCTCCAGAAGAGATCACCTGATCAGTATCTCAGTCCTTACTGCTGGCAAGATGCTGATAGGGTCTGAAAGCAAATTTCTCCAATTCATTCCATTGAATGTGATAAAAGTGATTGATTCCATTGAAGTGATAAAAGTAAAGCCTGCATAGAAAGTGTATTTTACTAATGCTCATTAAAGGAATTGAAATTAAAAATAAGACTTTGGTCCTGCATTTAAAAAACAAACTTGAGAAATGTTTTCCATATGGAAAGCAAACTGAAAGAATTGTGCTTTGAAGAAAAAAATCACTCCTAAACTAAACCAGACCTGTCCAGTCTTGTACTAACCTGAGATTAGAGGAATATTTTGTGTTCTTCCCTGAGATACATTACTTCTAGGATTCTTTCCCCATTTTAAGTAAGGAAGGCTGGAAGACAGTCCATCTGATTTAAGCTATTTTACTGGGAATTTCTGCCATATTTTGAGCATGTTCCAAGTAGCAGTTGAGATATAAATAGCAGAAAAAACAAACAGCTGCGCAAGCAAAGTTGAAAAGTCAGAGACCAACCAGATTATCAGTTGTTTCTGCAGTACTTCCAGACTGCTAACATACCAAATGTGATATCATGTGACAAACAAATTCTTTATTGCCAGCAGCTAGAAGTAGCATTTCTTCATTCCCTACTTACTCATTGTGAAGACTTTTTTTCCCTATTTTCATCCTGAAAATCAAGAAAATTATATTAGAACCACTGACAATTAAAATCCCATTATTTTGGTCAAAAATCCTGGCTTATATTTTGCATTTCACTTGCTCTATCGTATATTTATAAGGGCAGTTATATGCTGAGAAATGAAAGTCCAGAGTAAAATAAAATGTTCCCTCCCTTCAAAATCTACCTTTATTAAGTGGGAAGATGTATTTATCCAATATTTGTGTGCAAATTCTGTTTATGATAAAATAATGAGCAGGCATAAGACTCTCTGTATCCCATATTTGCCTATGAATACTACTCATTTGACATTTCTTCCTGACTATAAACACTAAGAAATAGACAATCCTGCATAATGAAACAGCTAGAATAATAAGAATGCCAGTCTTTTAATGCTCTCTACAAATGCAAATAAGTTAAAATGTATATACTGATTGCTGAATAAATACCTGTCTTCACTGTGTTTCAATCTGAGTTTATGTCCTCTAGTTCACAGGAATTTTTTTTTAATTAACCTAATTCAAAGCCTTTGGTTTTTTAATGGGCTATAGAGTATGTGAGCAAAATGTTTAGATCTGTTAACATTTTCCAGAGCTCTGGTGCAGAAGATGATTTATGATTCTTACCAACAAGGACCAACGTCTCTGCTGAAAGTACTGTGAAGAATCACATTCACTTTAATGTCTTGAAATTAAGCATAAAATTGAGCTTCTTTCATTTATTTTACTGCCAGTTTCAATAGTATAGTAGAAGCATTTGAATGCATTGCATTGGTGTTCAGTCATTAATGTGCAAAGGAAGTTAAAGTGTATTTTAAAACTCATTGCCCAAAAGTAATTTTTAAGCTGCTTTGAAATTCTTCTTCATTTTTTGACATTATTTATGTGTTTTGACTTATTAATTTCAGTGGGAATGGCCACTTGTCCTTTGAATGTGCCAGTCCTTTTTACAATCCTGGTAGTTCATTTTCTAACTTGGGTGTAGGTCTCCTCTGATTCAGGTTCTCATGTCAACATTGAAGTGATTATTTTTAAACAGTGCTCTTTCATTGTTGTTTTCTTGAGTGATGGTGGCATTTGTGAATCCTGTAAGCATGATTGCAGTTTGAAATTGGAGAGAGTTAATCTAGGAACACTTATTCTGCTGCCATTAAACCACAGTCTCATGGGATGAGCTGAGAGGAAAGTACAGGATGCCCAAAACATTTACTATATTGGACAAGAAATTGGAGCCCTTTGAGCTCTTTCCAAGTACTTGTGATGTTTGACCTACCCATTAGTCATATTTGCTCTGTGATCTCTGGAGTATCTTTTATAGGAGGTGAGCTAATAGCCACAAAAGATGGATAGTCAGCTAAAACACTTAAAGGGAAACAGCCTATCAAAACAAGATGGAGTTTCTCTATATTAATAGTTTAAGTAATACACTAATATGCCAATTACCAATCTCAACATACTGTAGAGGGGGAATGAGTATCATTATTCCCATCTGTCAAAAATGATATCCAGCTTCCCAAGGTCACCCATGCCATACACAGCACAGTTAAGAATAAAAAGAAGGTCCAAGAAAACATTGCTTGTGATCAGCCAACAACAACAGGCTCTGTAAGAAACTACTTACTATCTAAAGAGTTAAGGCATGGGAGAAGGAGGGAATCAGAGAAGTGCAGTGAAGGGACAGAGAAGCAAAATGAGGTGACATCCCCATGGAAATTCAGTGACTACGCCAAACTCTGAATTCGTGCACGCCACTCGTAGTTATGTTCACCCCCCACTAGGACATCCATGGTACAGTGCAGGCAAATGTGTTTGCCTGAGTGTTGATGTTTATGGCACTGAATATCCAGGCCACCAGATATTTTAGAGGACTGTCCTCAGACAGTGTCAGGCAAGAGCTGGAAGATGTTTCCATAACTTTACTCGAGGTCTTGTAAATATTACTATTTATCCCAGTCTCTCTGTGCTAGTAGCTATCCCCCTTTCATTGTCAAGAGATTTCCTCTCTCCTCAGAAAATACTGTCAGTAAGTTCTCAGCTTAGTGTCCTTCACATTGCTCCTGAGACTTTTATTACGTATAAATACCTTTATAGAACTGCAAAACTCCTCTCAAAGCTTTTCTTTGCCAGAACATCTGCCCTTTTTAAATCTTGCTGCACAAGTAAGTGTTAAAATACTTATCTTCTGTCTGTGCCTAACCGTGGTGCCCAGGTTTAGAAACACTTCAAACAAGGCAATCCAGGTTAAGGAGAAGAGTATCTGTGCACTATTGAAATACAAATATGCCTTTGTTCACATTTCTATCTCTATAAATCTGTTTAATCTAGAACATGATCTTTGGATGCAGTCAGTCAAATATGAGAAGAGATTTGTGTCAAAAGCATTGACTCCTTGTCAAAATCATTCCTCAGCCCTTACTGGGCAGGATATGTCATTGAGAAATGAACAGAACTTCAAGAACAACCAGTTTCCTCAGGTAACAAAAGCTTTGCAGAAAGAATCAGTATGGAGTCTGGTCAGACCTGCCAGGAGAGCATTCCTTTTTGTAGAAATGGTAAGATTAACAGTAAATATAGATTATTGCTATTATGTTACTCCTGGTGCTGGAACTAGCAACTAGTAGAATTAAGAGGAAATGAAGTTTTCTTAAACATTTTTAAAATTATTTCAAATATTTTATGCTTTTTACAAAGCCATGTGCACCGTGTTTGTTTATTCTATTTACAGCAGCTAAGATATCTTCAAGATGATGATTCTTATCATAATGATATATGTACCAGGGTTCTTATTTTGTAGACAGAGATTAAGTTGGAATTTGTAAATGCAGAATTTTTTTGTTCTCCAGTGCATAATTTTGGTCCTAAATATTGAAAATAAACACACACTTTAACCTCTTATTATAAAAATAAAGTTACAAAACCAAAATTATCATGGACCTCTTTCTCTAGAGATACGATTGATATTATCAGGCAGAGAAACTTTCTAGTAGTGTTGTTATATCCTGACTCTAGAATAGCTAAAATCCATTTATAGCATTTTTCTTTATTTTACAACAGGCATAACAGCATGGAGAATCTGACACGTAGTGTAGACTTTTAATGCTTATATAGAAGTAGAGGAAAAATCTTGAGATTTGCTTACAGGAAGATTTTCTCATCTTCCATAATTCACAATATTTATTACTGTAATCTTTTATTTTGTCTACTCTATTTAAATATCTGAAGCTCACATATCTGTATGAGAGACAAGATGATGTACCTCATGAAAAAACAAAGCTTAATATTTTGTTCAAAACAGAAGCATGTCATGCCTGGGAAAGGGAGCCTGACACTTTTTCTTCTCAACCTTTAGTATCATAACATTCACAGTAATGAGCCACTTTACACAGGGCTTTGATTACCTGGGGTGAGAAGGGGATGTAATGGCTGACGTGGATATCACTACACTGAGCTCTTCAGCTGTTACCTCTCCCCATCAAATGCATATCTCTAACCAGATTAGGATTTTCTGTCTCTCTTTTTCCATACATTGCAGTAAATCGTCTGAGACAGTTAAAGGAACCAGAATTGTAGATTTTATTTCCTTTCATTAATCTTGTGGCATACATTCAAGCTCAGCTTAAAGCAAGAACTCAAACTGAGCTGCCTGTTTTGCATGCTGATCTGCCTGTTGTCAGCAGCAAGCTGAATGGAAATCAAAACCAGCATCTCAATATTTGAGCAACTGTTATTGTAAATAACTGCAGGAGTGCAGGCTCTTACAGAATGACTGTATATTGAAGGTATGAATGCTGTGACTCTAAAGAGCTTACATGACTGCTTGTAGACAAATGATACAGAATGCATCAATGCATCAAACAAGACAGAAAGAAGAAATGACATGTAAAATTTTCACAGTTCACATAAATAATTAAATGTCACCTATAATGAGAATTATCAATAAAAAGGTTAATATCAGCAGCATTTCCAGGAAGAAGCTCTGATAAATTTCAGAGGAAAATGTCACCCTGTGTCTTGTCACTTGCTGAAGTTAATCTGAAGTCCCAAGATGAAACGCAACCTAAAGAATTCCATCTTCTTGTTTCATACAATAATTGGGCATTTTTTGTGACTATAATTTGGTCTCAGTTGACTTGAAAATTGCTCCAGGCCACCATAAAGCGTTTAACGTTGATAATACAAAATACAAAAATTTTGCAATACCTGTTTGCCAATTTGGTTGTTTTGCATAGTTCATTTTTCTCCATTCCCAGGAGCTAACATGAACTTTTCAGGTCTGACAACACAATGTACCTTTTCAGGTTATAGCATCTACTCCACAGCCATTTGGTCAAAGTTCTTTCGAAAGAACTTCAGTTCTTTTATTATATTTCAAATAAGGAGGAATCTTTAGGGAAATAAGGAGGCACAGATAAAATGGGCTGTCTCCCCCATCTGTCTGAATAAGTGCAATTCAAAAGTAAAGCAGTGCTAATAAAATAGGAGAATGAAACACTAAAAAAGGACCATTGAAAAGTGGAATAGAGAATAATAACTTTGTTTTTTAAAGTCAGCAAGGAGCTTGCATGTTGAAAGTGCATAATGTCAAATGAGCCAGATGAAATAAGTATTTTATCATTGGCTAACACAGAGTGAATCCTGAACAGAAAGCAATTTTCAATTAACTGGCCATGCTACACTTACCTGAGGTTATGTTGCATAATCAATCATGAAGAAGTGTTATTTGCCTACTGTCTATGAGCCAATGGTCCCCATACTTATTTTAAAACTAAAATATTATTATAAAAAGGAGGAGACTCAATGGCCAAACTTGACTCCCACTTTAAAAATTGAATAAAAGAAGTCTGTTGAATCTGTTAATGTAAATTTTCAAAATATTTTGTACATAAAGATTAGAGATGGCATCTAACAGCAGAAAGAAACGTGGCAGTATCCTTCTGAACCAATTCTGTGGTTACTTTTATAAAGAAAATTATTTCACTCTTGTTAATTACTGCAGAGTATGAAAGTTGAAATAGGCAATTAAAGTGATGTGTAAAGGGATGCATGCAGATGTCTGTATTCCCTCTTTGTATGCTGAAAGATGGTCAACAGTCGCCTAAAGTAGCATTTATATTATCATTTGGCATCTTTCAGCATTTGTCTTGAAGTGGTTTATCTCCTAATGGAACCAAAATTTCACTCCTCTGCCACCTAGAACCCCTTTGCAATGCTGCTCTGAGGCCTTGTGTTACCCAGCTCTCCATGAGCCTGAAATTTTATGAAAAAAAGGCAACAAACTTGATGAAGGGTCTGGAGTACAAGTCTGGTGAGGAGGAGTTGAGGGAGTTGGAGGTGCTTAGCCTGGAGAAAAAGAGGCTCAGGAATGACCTTATTTATATCTTTATATCCTTATATCTCCACAACTGCCTGAAAGGAGGCTGTAGCCAGGTGGGGCGTGGTCTCTTCTCCCAATAGCAAGTGATAAGACTGGAGGAAACACCATCAAGTTGTCCCAGGGCAGGTTTATATTGGATATTAGGAAAAATTTCTTCAGTGAAAGGTTAGTCAAGTATTGGAACAGGCTGCCCAGGGAAGCAGAGCCACAACCCCTGGGGATATTGAAAAGATGTGTAGATGTAGCACTTAGGGACATGGTTTAGTGGTGGACTTGGCAGTGTCAGGTTAACAGCTGGACTTGAGGGACTCAGAGGTCTTCTCCACCTTAAAGGATTCTGTGACTCTAGGGTGGAAAGGCACTCAGGGACAGCCATACATAAATCTGCTTTGCAGTGCCTTAGACATGGTGCATGGCTGAGACCAGCAATGGGTGCAGACACCACTGATGGAAAAGATGTCCTGGTACCACAGTGGATCACCCCACACCCCACAAGGTGCTCTCACACAGAGACAGATGTAGCTGCAGGCACAATATCACACATTTCTGTGCAACACAGATGTAGTAAATGTCCCATCCTGCATCTCCTTCCAGAGGGACATACTCAAGCATGAGAGAATCAAGATTTTTCAGAAGGGATCCATGATTTGGGTTTCCTCTTGAACATAACATATAACTGTGCTAAGCTCTCTCCTTCCCAAATTTGAAGTCTTTACAGTAGTAGGGTCAATGGCAATTTATCACTGAAGGTATGTATCAGACCTGATTCCTTTTCAGTCTCTTGAGCTTCTTTACTAGTCACCATCAAAATTTCTCCCTGTTGCCTACTTTTCACTAGTTAAACAAACATATTCTGCACTCAGGAGCACAGAATGCAATTTGTGCTGACTTTACAATAGCTTAGGGCAAAGAGTTTTTTTCTTCAAAAAAGAACTCCTGTAACCTTTGTAATACAAACAAATATCAATAATGCTCATGTCTTGGAGCAGTCGACATTTCCCATGCCAAGATATTCAGTTAAAAATTGATATATACATGAAGCAATGAGAGGTGATGTTCATAATAATTTAAAGCATTCTTAAAATTTAGCTTGCTTCAAGTAATAAATATAATGGATAATTGTATTATTTTGATTTAATAAATACATATATAAATGTACAAGTAACTGTATTTGTAAAATATCAAAGAGGAATTCTGTTTTTCACAAATGCAAATACTCCAAATAACTTGAAAGGAACTGCCCATGTACTTACTAGTAAGCATGTGCACAAAGATCTGAGGAACGATTGCATAGTCAGAGGCATTATTTTCAGAGGGCAGCAAAGATTATTTTAAATACAACCACTGAATCACCCTAGAATTTCAAGCATTTTATAAAAGGTAGTTAATTATACTTCTTGTTTACTGAACTCTTAATCAGAAGAGCTCAGCATCTTTTGCAGTAATTAATTAATTTTCTCTTCTGACACCACAGTGAGGTAGGAAAATATTATTGTTCCCTCCTATAATTTGAGGGAAGCCAAAAGCAGTGCCTCTTTTCAGTGAGGCTGCAGGTCACGTACTGCCTCCAGCAGTTGTCTCAGCAGCACACTGAGCACTGCTCGTTGCCGTGTGCTTTTTGCAGGTGTTGGAATTTTTTTCAAGCAGTGATATGCAAGAAAGTCAGCAATAGCACCCGACAGTGATGACTTTGAATCACTGAGCTAACCAGTAGGAGAACATTTTTGCTAAAGAACGTTAACTAACTTGTAAGGCGCTCTCTTTTGCAACATCTCTGATAAAGTCAGCTTAAGACACTTAGCAGTTGCTGTTAACCGAGTGCATTGACACCAAGGTGAGCAGAAGGGTGGTGCTGACAGAGACAAGATGTGTTACAAAGGGAACTGAACCCTGTGAAACAGAGAAAGCAATTCCCCAGGAAGTGCTAATGAGTGAAAGGCATGACTGCATCCCAGTATATCCCGTGGTTGAAACCCTCCTGCTATCTAATGTTGTGCTAATTAAATAAGATGCAGTAAGTTTATTGCCATGGTTATTATGTATCAGATGCCACTTATCTCAAAATTTATGCAAAAATTTGAAAGAACTGATGAAAGTGTAGTTGGCATTCAAGCAATATAGGACGTACACAGGATGCACAGTGTGTTGTGTTGGGCTGGAACAGCTTTTGTGGTAGAACAGGAATACACATTTTCCTCTTAACCCTGCCTGCAAGTACCAAAAGCATGAGCTGCACACCTCAGTAGTTTTGGTTACTGTGTATTGTTCTTCAGCTAGTGGGCAGCACATTAGTGATGTGTCTGATGTAACTTACAGGTAATGTTCCTGGTGCATCCACTCACACCTGCTGGAACATCTTCCGGCAGGACTCAGGGACTGCTTTACAGAAACCACCTTGATGACACTGTGCTAATATGTTTCATTCCCCATTTGTCCTTCTGTGCAGTTTTCTACAGCTACCACTAAGAAATGCCAGCAGAATTTGGGAGATGAAAGGAAAAGCAGTCTCTACGTTCCTGATATTCCTGAAAACACCAGTCAATCACTTGCTTATCTTCTGCTGTTAGCTGTCACCACAGCTTCTTTTATGCAACTTTGCAGGGAAAGGGCAGAAAATCTGACTTTTCTCACCTCATAAAATAGCAGATCCTTGTCTTCTAACTTCTGTCCAAGGTCACAGACAGGGAATATTTGATAAGATTTAGCCAGTAATCCTCTCACAGATAAGGATTCCCTCCTGCAACTGAATACTGCAGGGATTTCAGAGACAGAAGAGGATCTCATCTGCTCTGCCTCCACTATTTTTCCATCTCCCAAGAATGGAGCCATAAAAATAGCTTTGGATGCTTACAAAAATCCTTTGAACATTTCTGGGAGTCAATGGCTGATATGATCCAAGACTCTATGAAGAAGAGAGAAAGTGTTTCCTGGGGTGATGTCAATCAAATACCTTTAGAAATAGCAGCTTTGGCTCACGGCCAGCATGTGCACAAAGTTTGTATCGATGGCCCACTTAGATGGGGTTCATTGTTCAAGGTCGTCACATACCTTTCTCCCCTCTTTTTTTTAATCAAACCAACTCTGAACAATTGATACACTTTTCTTGCAAATACAGAACGGCATCTATTGAGGCATCATTGATGAATGTAAGGGACTTCTTTCTCTTCACATCTAAAGGTATATAAAGCTGTGATAGGAATGATTATGCTATATATATTTAANTTAAAAAAAAAAAAAAAAAAAGTAGAAAAAGCAGTTGGGAAAAAGTACCTATAAGACTGTTTTGGATCTTGACCCTCACCAGGTTCAATCCTAGCTCTGCTGCAGAATTTCTTTTAGGTCAGGAAGAATTCTACAGTTCATACTGAATGAAGAATTTTCTGACAACTCTCTTCCATCAAGCCATTTACTTTAATTTCAGAGAAATATTTTTAAAGGTTGTTAAGAGCAGAAGCTTATTCTATGTGCATTTACTAAGTCAATTAAATACAGTATACTCATTGAAAAATATATATATAAATGTTGTGTATATGTACACATATGTGTATAAGGATATACAAATATATAATATAATAAATAAAAATCATCCCTGTATTTCATGATGGGTATTCCAGTCAGAACACTCTAATACTCTCCCTTTCCTATACTCTCCACTTTCAATTCAAAGAGGAGAAATGGAATTGCATTTTTTTTCAATTGTAAAGCTTATTCAGGACCTTTGGTTCCAGAGATGGGATTGGTACTTTGTCAGAGCAGTAATTTAATGCAGACCCACACATAGAAGCTCAGACTAAAAATGCTTCATCAACAATGCACTCTTCCCTCCTCCTGCAGTGTAACTGCTCTTCAATTTACTGAAACTTGAAGGTGATTCACTGGGAAAAGAGAAAAAATCTTCTTGTTTCACAATTATTCATAACCCTAAAGATATAAGGACAAATCCAAAGAGATCTTAAGGACCTAAAACAGTAATTTGAAGGACTGAGCTACAATGATACAAAAGTACTGTACTGTAGTCACTTAAACTGGAATTATCTACAACTCCTCTGTGGCAACAAGGACATGTAAGTGTACTGAAAGTCTGCAATAGGCCTAATTGTGTATTCTTTGAACTAGACTAACTGTATTAAATATTCAGATCCTCCTTCTATAATTCACCTGATACTGTTGTAGAGAAAACTAGCTTGTGATTAAAACCAAAAATAAATACTCAAAATACAAACTCAATACTATTACTCTACTACTTGTATTTAACCTGACAAGCCATATGGTTTATTTTTCAGCCAGTAGGATTCATTATTTAGAACAAAAAATCTTCACAGAATTTACTGTTCCTACATCATCTGAGCATCTTGCTCCACAATTCTTAGAGCAATGTGTGTACATGCATAGATGTCAGCCTGTAAGTAATTAATAAGCTTTTTTTGGTAGGATAAATCAAAAAATGCAACCTAGAAGAGGTTATGTATAGCTATTTCAGGGCCTTGATTAAGGAAATATGCTTTACTTTGTATTTGCTCCACAACAGACTTGCATAGCAGAAGAGCTGCCCAAACAATTGTGAGAAACTCAGTTGTGAGAAACTTATATTTCCCTCACCACTCTCCTAATGTTCTCCCTGCCTGAACATATCTGTAGCTGGATATAAACTCTATATTGTGACATAGCCTCTCAACAAGTTGTCCACAAGGAGACCTTGTTCCTATGTTTAAATCCTCTCACTGGGTGTGCATGTTTAGGCTGAAGATTGTTAAATCCCTGGCTGAAGAGAATTTGTGTCTGGTTCACGTCACTGCTGTTCAGGAAGCTTGAACTCACACTCACCAGTTAGTCAAATCACCTTTTTTGTAGGCCTTTCCAAGGTCCTTCCAGCCTGAATTCCTTGCCTGACTCTTCTGCCCATCAATGATGCCCTCCAGGACACCTTTTTTAGGAGATTCCTCAGCATCCATACTGAAAACACCGTGGAGGCATGAAGCCATTATGTGAAGTGGCAGCACAGAGTTTGGAAGACACTTTATCCACACACTTTAGTCAGAGCCCAGAAACACATGGCTTTGGGAAGGAAAGCAGTTCTTCAACTCCTCCTGTGCCTGGATCACTGGGCTGGGAAGGCAGCCACCCTATCTGCCACAGGTTGGTGCAGGCAATGTTGTAGGCTGTGTCCAAGCCTTCTCTTCCCTCTACAGTGCACGGAATGCCTCTGGGGGAAGACTTAGCACTTTACAGAAATACTGGCCTTCTGGGACAAGAACTCAACAGGAAAAGGCCCAAATTCAGCACTCTGCTGGAAATACGTTATCTATCGAGTAGAACCTACTTACAAAAGTTAATATTTTCCAAGGTTAGATGGCACAGCAGATGCTTGTTTGCACCTTCAGTTGAAAAGACAGATTAAGGGGCTTATGAAAAGGAGAGTGACAGAACCATTGTGAGAGCTCCCAAACACAGGGAGATCCTCTGTAAACAGTACCCTAACAAAATCCACTTTGAGTCTCGATGAAGTTTGGTCCTGTACTTGTAGTCTGAGAGTGTATTCAAAACACCTCATACAGCCTGTGTACCCACTTGGCTCTGTTTGCAGCCATCAGCCAAATTAGTACCATAAAGTAGTTTTTTTCTGTGAGTTCTGGCTTTGAATCATAACAGAAGTGCATGCAATTCCAGTGTGTCACTGAAGAGTATCAAGGGGACCAGTTTTGGCCAGATTGTTTTCAGGATGAGCCTGTTGTGTGCTGAAAAGAGTGACAATGCTGTCTGAGGATCTAGTTTTCCTTCCAGGATCTTCAAGCCACCTAAACTGTTATCACCACCAATAATTAGAAAACTGGTTTGCAGGACACTAGATGCAGTGGATTGCATAGAATTGGTTGGCAGTGGGAGATGAGAGTATGAACAGCAGACTGAGAGGCTACAACACAACTAGGGACTGTAACAGGATTGTGGACAAGCCAATACAAACTGGTCAAGTGCTGGTCACCTTTGATACCTTCAAGATGCCTACATGATCCTACTGTCCCACTGAAAAGTCTTTTTTATCACCTTTTTTTTTGCTGCCTGTTGACAAGTTTTCAACAGAAAGATGAGTTTCAGGTGAGAGCTGGCCTCGATTTTGAAACCACTGTGGCTGAAGGGAAAGTCAGACTTGGCTTTCCTGCTTCCTAGGGGAGCACTGGAAGCATCAGGATATTAGTTACAGTTAAATATTGCAGAAAGACTGCAGCCAGCTTCCCTCATTTTCCTGTCTTAGCCACAAAGCTGTGACTGAACTGTCAGAAAGACTCCAAAAAAGTTCACACAATTTCAGGGTGTTCTGTTAACTGAACTTCAAGCATCTGGGAAAGACAGGCAGATCCATATTAGCTACAAGGTAGGCAAAATAGGGCTGGATATGAAATCACTTTAAACCCCCTCAAAACACACAACACTACAAAGCTACTACTAGAAGAAAGTATCAGGTGAAGTTCAGTATCTTAGGTACATACACTGGGAAAATTTAGTCACCATTAAGCCTATGACAGAAGATAGTTTTCATGGTTTAATTACAGTCAGTACAGCAGTTTTATCGTTATGTCACACGCAGTTCACAAAACAAATTAAAGAAAAATGCTCTGTGAGTCACTGACCCTCCTGAAAATCCCATACTGTGATCCTTCATTTTTAGTACTGTCTTTATTGTCCCTAATGTAAATAGATTTGCTTTCATAAAGGTTCCAGAATTTGGCCCAGAATAACACTGTTATAGACCAAATAACAAGGTTGGGTTTACCTCAAGCAGTGACAATAAAGATGGGAAATTCACTAAAAAAAACAGGGAAAAATACACAAAGAAAGTAAAATCAACATTTTATTTGTGCTGAGGTATCTTGCCTTATTGTAGAATAGTCAACTGAGATATTTGCAGTTTGTATAGTGACATTTTTCAGTTTTATTGAGATTTTAAACAGTAGGAACAAGGAAATAGCAAGCAGCATCATTTACATGTCAGAGAATATCTAGATTACAGAGAGGCAGCAGCAAATGCCAGCAGTTACAGTTTGAGCAGCTGCACAGAACCCAGAAGCTCCATCAGTCACGTGAGCGCTGCGAGCCGTGCAAGCACCAGGAAAGTGATGTTAAACAGGTGGCTGGGAGGGGGGAGTTTGTGATTTCATGTGAGCCCTCTCCTGGCGAAGGAGAAGGATGCCTGCCAGCAGTGAAAGGTGGATTATTAGATGGAGAAGTGGGTTACTGCTGCCCTCCTCACACAAAATATGTATTGTGATTTTTGCCATCAAAGATGGGCTACACAGCTCTGCTGGCCACTTGAATGGGAAGGTGCTGCTGGGTCTCTTCAGGTGCTAAGGAAGGTTTTGCCTGAGTTTATGGTCATGGCAGGTTCAATCACAGATGGGCCCTAAAAGAAACTAAAGATGCTCCATGAGGAAACAAACTCACTTTTAAAATGGAGAGTTGACATCTAAAGAATTAAGAATCCAGTGTAGCTTTTATGACATACTGGAGGAGGAGAAAACTGAAATGAAAAGAAAACAAACAAAAAAAGCACCAAATTTTAACTCCTTGCTTAGTTTCATACTTTGTGCAAAGGAAATGATGCAGCTTATATTAATTTAGTAGAATTAGCAACCACAGTCTCTAAGCAGTAGGACAAGCATATGCAATTATAGCTGACTGCAGAATAAGAGCACACAATCACTTTTTCATCTCTTCTTTATGTTAAAGAAACAGCTGGTTTTTGTTTGTTGGTTTTTTTGTTGTTTTTTTTTTTTAGTGCTAGTGAATTTTTGCTGTTTGGAAAACTAAATAAATGGTTACAACTGAGCCATAATGTAACTCTTTTCTCAGACTAAGCTACAGAGAATAAATATTTAAATGTTCTCTAGCTTTCTGGTAGTAATTCTGGGTAAGACAGACGGAGATGGTAAAGTTTACTTTCAAAATTTAGATGTAAGCATTGTTATGTGTCTAAAACCTCCTCTTTTCTTTTTCTACTCTTTAAAAATATCTCTTCATTCAGGTGCATTACAAAAACAAACTTCATGTAAATATGCATATCAAACAGCTCATAAGATGATTGCTATAGAACAACTACGAGGTTTTATTTGCAAATTATAGCTATAAATTAAGATGAATTCTTAAAAAGAGATTTGCCATTCCCTATGGCTAATTCTAAAATAAATAATAAGTGCTGGATCAATTTTTGAAAGGTTAAATAGTCAAACAAGTTTGATCATATGTTTGAAAATCCACACTTAGACTCCTGCTTAGGAAACTGAATTGGAAATTTCCCTAAACTTACAGCAATTACTGATTGCTTTTAGACTACAGCTAACATAGAAGTAGTACTTTCTGGTATTTTGGAACATATGCTTTTGATCCATATCTGAATGAAGAAATTCTTTGATGAGAAGCAGTGGAGCAAAGATGTAACATGGCCAGATTTTAAACCTCATAATTTATTCCACTTATTAGTAACCTTTATCCTGCAATATGCATATCCCTGAAAGCAATGACACTTTGAGTACTCAGACATCTTTTAAAGCTCTGGATGTAGTCAGTGGGTTTTGCATAGGAATTATCTGAAGGATTCCAAAGGAAAGGGGATCTTTGTCATACTGGTGAGTGTAACAAAGAGTAACTTGTCAACATACCCAAAAGCATCCAGTCCATCACCATCCCTGCAGGACAGGCCTTTGTGAATTACTAGTACCTCACTCCAGATTTCAAGATCAAAAGTACCATCAGTATCCACACACACACTGTAGCTGATGCCATTATTTGTTTTGTTATTGCACTCAATATTGGGGAGGGGGAAAAAACCAGCTAGAGATTATATAAATTGCCAAGTTGGCAGAACACTACTCATAGGTGCACTGCCATCTTCTGGGAGATTTTATCCAATTTTTAGTCAGATGCATTTGTCACTTAGTCCAGTCTCTATCCAGTGAGTGAAGATGATGATTTTCAGCTAGCCACCAGTACAGCTAAAAGGTTTGTATTTTGATTTTATGATCTCTTGCTTGAGTCAGCACCAAGAAATAATCATAATCACAAACTAGAGTTATGAGCACTAATGCATCAGACTGCTCAGAAAAATCTCTCTCATGGCCACAGGAGTCATGAGATCGCTGTAAAACATTATTTTCAAACAAAGTGTTTAGAATTTTTAACTAGTGGAACTCCTATCCAATAAACCAAAGGAAAACATAAGAAAGTATTTGGGTTTCACATCCAGTCAGAGATTCATTATGACTTTGAGACATATCAGCCGATCATAAAATAATTGAAGTTATTTTTCTTGATGATGCAGAGTGACCCTCTGGGTGTTAATGTACATTCTTGGACATATCAGTTGGAAATCAGCTTCATGAAGGGGTGTGTGCCTCTAAAAATATTTTAATTCTGCTAATAAAAAGTCTGGACGTCTCATATGAAAAGCAAACACTCCAGTCTTTTGAAACATTTTTTTTTTCTCAAAATAATTCTGTTCTCTTTTTTAGAGAATGTAGAAAAACACTGCCCAAAATCTCTTGCAGAAATCACATTCATCTGTAAAAATTTTAATGTATGCCAAGTCTCCACTGCCCTTTTCTAGGCAGGCTACAGAAGGTCAATCTGTCAGTCCTGCAGTGCAGATGCAAGGAAATACAGAAAAGAAAATTTTACTCCATCCTATCAGGTAACTAAATGTTATTAAGTGAAACAACCCGTTTAACAAACTTAAAATATCCATTTTACTGAGCCTCTAAACCCTTTAGTAACACTACATCTAACACTATATTGCTGCTTATATTGATAAGCAATGGACACACCAGTTACTATCAGTAATACTAAAGAAAAACAAAAAATGTATTGTGGTCTGATTAGTTCATAATCACCCAACTCACCAGGTTTCTTAACTCACACTCCTATCTCCCTTAGTCATAGGCTGGGCGTATGTCAGGTGAGGAGTTAAAAGGACTGCCATTAGCTAATGCTGACTCTCATATCTGCTCTGGGCTAACGAGCCATTCCCAAGGCAGTTTATCAGTTACTGCACTCAGTCTCAGTCACTCCAACAGGAATTACACTCATCAAAACAGTTTTTAAAGGAAATGCCTTGTCTTGAAGTGAAATGAAATGTACAGCTAGTACAGCTGATAAATGCTGGTAAGCTCAGGACAGGATGCAAAGATCCCAGAGGGGTCAGTGACTCCTCCTCTGCCACCACCTCATCATAGCTCAGGCTCTGACCTGGAACAAGGTTTCATTTGTTTAGTAGCTGTCTGCTACCAGCTGCTTTTTCCATGTCTTCACCAACTCTGACCTCCAGAGAAGCTCAGCTGGGGTCTCTGCCCTGTCTTTTGAGGGCAAAAGTTAATTACAATCAACACCAATGATGGTGTCTAATGAAAGCATGTCATGAACCTTCAGACTTTCTGTGACCAAGAATATCTGTGATGTTCAGAGATGTCAACTAGAGGTATGTTCCAACTACTGCTTAGTCAGCAACTTACTTTGACCATTTTGTTCCTAAAAATGGGAGTCTCTGGAAAGCTCACAAGAATGAGTGTTAACTAATGGAAAAGGCTGCCAGATCCAAATAGCAAACTCTGGTAAAATACCTTTTTTTTCTCTATTGTTACCTACACAGTTAAAAGAACCTTGCAAAGAATGGCAGTCACTGGGCATAAAGAGAAGTTCACTGATAATATCCGGAATTAAATCCAACATCAGTGTTTCCAAGGAAAGGTTATGCACACAAATAGGAATTCACTGAAGAAGGCATGTTTCCCTGAACAGTTATTCTGTGCAATAAATACCCTCCAGAAAATTTAGAACCGACAGCTACAGTTGAGAGGTACCAAAGTTTGTTTTGGGGATGGAAGAGGACTGGGAGGAGTGGACTGTGATGCACAGAAATGAAATTATGATCTAAGTGTCCATGATCATTTATGTCAAATAAAAATGAGACAATTCAATTTGAAACTGGGACCAGATGCATTTCCAAGATCCAAGCAGGTTTCCAGGGCTGCAGATGAATGGCAATAATTTGCTGACCAGATAAAATCAATCCATTGTTTTGTCAAAGCCAGGTGTCACAAAGTAACAAAGTAAACAAAAATTGTATTTTTCTAATGCTGATAGAGTGCTGCTATCCACACTCTCTCAGGAAAGAAAAAACAAAACTAACAAAAAAAATAAAAATAGAAAAAAAAAGGATTAAAAGGATTTAGAGACAAATTTCATTAAAAGAGGGATATAGAAGTGTAGTAGATCTGGTTTTGTTTTCCAGACAGTATTACAGTAAGCCATAATGCCCTTCCCCTGGAAAGGCCAACGTGCCCTGTGGGACAGCTTTAATATTCTCCTCTGTTGAGAGAAGATGTAGAAACCATGATGGGCTAGAACACAGGACCTTTCCAAAACCAAATTTACAAACATTTCCCATCTACAGGGATCAGAAACAGAAGGACTGGAGTGGTCTGTAGTATAGGGATTATTAAAATGAGCAAAGCTATGACTACTTGGGCTCCTCACCCCTCTTGGTTTCATCTGTAAATCTGTGATGGTCCTTGTACCAACAGTGAATTCAAGCAGTATTTCTACTGTAGATGGCAGCTAACAAGAAAAGTTCTGAAAAGACTGCAGTTTGTAAAATAATTGCAAATTGATTTTCTTGTTCTTGGAGACAATTAACTCCTGATATTACTCTTTGGCTCCAGACTGCACGTGCCACTCTGAAGAGTTTACAGAGGAAAAAGTGCTTGAACAAGTCTCTCCATCACCTCACTCCAGGACCTCTGCCCTTGCACCTTGCCCTCCTCCCACCTTCAGCCTCGCAGAGGCTTTGTCCTGGGCTTCCCAAACCTACCCACCAGCTTTCAGATGAGACCTCCTCTGGCTGGGAACTACACAGATGCCTTTTTCCCCAGTGACCTCCAAGAACAGACACACAGCTCATTCCCAGCCTGGGAAGAGAAGTCCTTCCCCCTCATCCTGCCAGAGGGCTCACACTGGGCTGTAGATTCTGTTTTTCTTTCATCACAAGTCCATTTGAAGTCCATAGACTTTTGTTGCTGAGGGGAGAACATCTGTCTGTCCTTCACAGCCACCACAGCTTCAGCTTTCTAGTGTGCTAGAATATTTTTGTGGAAGGGTCAGGAAAAAATAAAGATGTTTTGAAACAAAGTACTCTGAATTATTCTAATGCCTACAGTATTTATTACAGATGTACATTCATTTGGCACACAATGAAAATTCTGGGGTTTAAGAATTATTTGAGCATCACCTACCTGCATATGTCAAGAGATGAAAATGAAGCATCAAAAATCATTAGATACTTAAGCAAAAGAAGCAGTATATATTTGCTGGCATTTGACATTATATTGTAAATGGCTTTCCAATATTCAATAAAGGAAAAGTTTTATGACTGACTAGGAATAGATGCTGGAAAAAAATAGATGTTTCTTTACACCTTCAGAAAATGGAAATGTTATTTTAAATGTTTACAAAGGCATGGACTGGAATACAGTTTCACAGTTTCTAGTGAAATAATCTAGAACAAAAATGATTGCTCACTTTCCCACAGGAAGAAATCCTTATGTTTCACCCATGCTCCCTTTCCTGCATGATTAACGGATACTTCTGAAGCAACAACAGATGACCTCCAGTAACCATTCACAAGGGGCTAAAGTCATAAATAGATACAGTCTTAAAAATATTTATCTACAAGAAAAACAACTCTCAAATCAGCTGAGTAACATGATAGGTTTGCTTGGCACATAGTAAGATAAAAGGATGGACTGACTCGTCCCACAACTTAGAGCCTATGCAGTTTTCTCAGATAATCCATGCAAGAAAAGAAATAAAAGATCTAACAAGTAAGAAAAACAAATCATATATAGTTATAAATATCTATGCTGGTAATGAGTACAAGCCAGTTATATTTCACTGAGAGAAATGAATAAAATTGCAGAGAAGCTTTTTCATGACTTTCAAACAGTAGTGCAGAGTGCATTATTAAGCTCAGATCTCAACACTAACAGAAAACTCATTTGTATCAGAATCAACAAAGTCTATATAATATAAATATCTATTAATAATAAGCAACTACACCAAAGGCATGTATAAATATAGCAAAAGACTATAAGTAAAAAAGAATCCATATAACTGCCCAAATAATTAATGCTGGAAGTTAAATCTTATTAATGCCTTAATGAAATGAAAGTTACCTTCTATCAGCACAGCTTTCTCTAAAAGTTAGGAAGAACCTGGAAATGCCTATTGTGAGTACCAGCTGTGCTCTGAAGAGGCCTCTATCCCCAGAAGCTGTATTCCAAGCAGATCAATTTTTTCAGTTTTTCCCTTAATTCTATGATTGTTGTGGTTGCAAAGCAGAGTTCAAAGGTTTGCACTGCCCCAATAATTCACTCTGGGCTTTATCCTGTTGCCAGTAACTCACAGGCCAGGGTTGCTGGCTCTTTTCTCCTTTATCAAAGCGAGGCAGGATGTAGATCTGCACAGCCAGGTGCTACGAGTGCTGCCTTAATTTGGTTTGACAGAGAAGGGGAAAAGAGTAGGGGGAGGTTTGGGACCTATTAGAAATATCTTCCTCTCTAATTAAGGAGCCATGCATGTATTCCAGCTCAGCTGGAAATGAACTGAGCAAGAAAACTGGCCAGGCTCAGAGAGATACAACAGCATTTACAGTGTGATTCACAGATGAGATACTTGCTGGTGGGACACAGAGATGGAATTTATTTCACTGATGCTTGTGGAAGGAGCTTAACAGGTAGGCAAAGAACAGAAGAGTAAGACTGTCATGTCCCTGACTTTCTTCTATTCATCTTCCACATTCAAACTTTAGAGGCTGCTTGAATTTAAACCATGGATCTTGAAGCTTTCTAGTGCTTAAGATAATTAGGTGGCACAGGTGACGTCAGATGTTAAATACAGTGAGATTTCATCATTTATACAGCGAATGATGAAGCTCTGCAAACCACAGATGTCTGGCATCTATTCAGGAATTAATTGAAGTATTTTGTTCAAAATCACAGGAGACTCAGTGCAAAGTTTAATGATTATGTAGCTGTCACTCTTCAAGCACACTCATGGACTGACTGATGAACATGTCAAACAATGTAAGATACATGAATTTAAGCAAAACATAACAAAGAAAGTTAGGTCCTGCCTTTAAAATTAAAGTGGTTATATTCCACAACCTTGAAACTAGACTTGAAGTAGGTTCAGTGCTTAGAAGTAATTTAGAAAGTAATAATGCCTCCAAAGAAAGAACTCCTAAGTATAAAATGTGGCTTATATTTCTGCTATCAGCACACTGAATCAAATTATATCTGGAAAAAAAAAAAAAAAAGGAAGTATAGAAAAAAACCTGTCTGTCTTGACTAAGGAAAAAGAGATTTCACAGAACTAAATGGAGTCAAGGGGTTAAGGACAGGGGTTCAAAACACTTGAGGGGATTAAAATGTAAACTGACACATTCAAGAGAGACCAGGAAAATTAGAATTTTGTATTCAAACACTGTCAGAAAAGAATTTTTTTCTGTTGCCATGGAAATTGAAACAAAACCAAAACCCATTCACAATCACAATGGAAGGGCAGGATTTTGAAATTTCCTCTGGAAGAAAGCTTCCGGGGGTGGGAAAAAAAAAGATTAATTCAGAGCCATAAAAATACATTGCTTCTGGCAGATGAAAAGTACAGGTAAGGCTCAGGATTTCCTTTTAGTAGTCCAGCTCACCTCTACTTACATAATTAAAATGTTAATAGCTGTATGACAACAAATAAATTATTAAAAAATTCTCAGTATTACATGCAAATATGTGCATGATAAATTGAATAGATCAAAAAGAAGGGATTGCACTTTGACTTTTAAAATAAGAGAGGAAACAGAATTATTAGCGATTCTTTATGAGTGTACTTAGGGCAAGACAAATCATGTGTGTGTAGTGCTCACATACCAAAAATCATCTATACTAAGAAAAGTTAGGCAAATACATCAAAGACTGGTAGTAACCACGGAATTTGCTCTCATGGCAGATTGTTCCTGTGTCTCCATCATGCTGCCAAGGACCGTTTTACTCAGTAAAAAGTTATTTCATTTTTTATTGACATGTATTCCCACTTTTATCCTCAAAAGTCCTTCTTCCTTTTCCATGGGGAAATACTGGCCCATACCACCAAGTACATGAACTCCTCCCTTTGAGTCTAAGACAGAGTCACAACAGCAGTGCAATGTACAAGGCTGGGTCTCATCATCCAGCTGTTTTATTCTCAGCACAACCCAAGTTCCGAGGCCAGGGACACCTCTGGACACAGGTAGGTAGCCCAGTAAAGTCCTTACTGAAGCCACTGAGTCAGAACCTCAGTGGAGCACATTTTTCTACCTCCAATAAACTGAAAAATTAAGCAAGTCAAAGGTCAGACTCAGCAGTCCTGGCAAGAAGTCTTTGCCAACCTCACTGATTTTGTGATTCTGTAATTTGGACTGCTGCTGCAAGTCTGGAGTCACTTCTCCATCAAGAAGACAGCCATTCAGGGCCTTTTCAACTTCTCAGGCTCACATCTCCCTTCTCCCACTCAGCAGAGAAGTATTATTATTATTCTGAACCTGGGTCATTGAAGAAATCTGCTCTACCTTTACACAGATTTGGATCAGCATGACTGAGATAGCGAGCAGCTGGAGCTGGGGCTGAGCAAGGGGCCACAGGCAAACAGGAGGAATTCTTCAGCCACTTCCACCACCAGTCCTTCATCTTCATTCTCCTTGGCTTGTGCTTTGTGCCCTATCAGTACAGGAAAAAAACCCAACCTATACTATTCTTCCAAAAGGCTTTCATATACAGTAAGATTTTTCTAACTGCCCAAGCCTTCTCTTCTCTAGACTAAACAGTGTGAATATGAAGTAATAATATTATAACATTCCCTCTTGAGCTGACACATCCATTTAAGAACACTACAGTTTACCAGCCATTAAGCAGTTACTGGTTGGTGCAAGTTTATTTACTGAAGAGTATTCTATTCGAAACATACTTGTTAATTATTGCAGAAGAACACACATATCCATTTGTAATTATTACTTAAAAGACACAATGATTTTCTCTCTGATCAGCCTTCAGCTAGATTCCCATCAAAGGAATCACATGAACAGATGGGGTCCAACAGGCTTTTCATGTGTTTTCTTTTTTTATGCTTTGTAATGAAGCTCTCTCTCATAAACTTGTTCAAATGGACTCATTTCCTTTACCAGGATGTGATTTTCTGGTAACTGCTTTTCATTTTCTGTCTTGAACAAAGTAGATAATTCATTTCTCTTTACCAATAACTTGAATGATTGGTAAAGTGTCACGCACATCAATGGATCCATGACAGCAATCATGGAAGTGACAAAGATTTTTTTTTCCTCTGACTTCTCCAAGGAAAATAAGCATTTTCCAGAGAATACAGCTAATACCGGATGAGAACAATTTTTTTGTGAATAGAATATTCATTGAAAAAGGCTGCGACAGAGAGAGAAACTTTATATCTGAATCCAACACACAGTTGGTGGGAATCTTCTACAAAACAAACAAACTGAACAAAAACAAAACAAAAAAGGCAGGAGGGATTTTGGAACAGTGCATATTTCATTGTGAAATTTTCTGACAGCTTCTTGTTTCCAATGATGCTGAAATCTTGCATTTCAACATATTTTTTTACAAAAATATTTTTTCATTGTGAAGCATTTTTTTTAATGTCAAACCAGTCTAAGTTTAATTAGATGCAAAAGAATTAACTCCTCCAAATCAAATGAAACATTGAGTCAAAGTAAAAGAGCTCAGCAGTCTTAAATTACAGATTTTTTAAAAACAATTTGGCTCAGCAACCAAGTAAAAAAATCTATTGTTTGGTGTAATAAATTATACTGTTTTTTATATAACTGACAGGACAGCACAGGGGACAATTACTTTTCTTCCCCCTCAAACAAGTATGCCTTCCTTTTTTTTCTTAGAAATTTAATTTTAAAAAGTTCATGTTAAATAACTTGGCCAAAGCTAAAATCAGTTCTTCCAATAAGCGCTCAACTTTTTCCACCTATCTACACTTAAGTCACCATTTTCCCAGTGATGAGGACTTCACTGCCCCACTTTGGACCACCACACCCCTGCTAGGGAAGGAGTGCACAGACTGAGAGACCACTGCCACCCTCCGTAGCTTAAACATCAGAAGGAGAGGCAAAAGATGTGATAGAGACCAGAAGTGTTGGATGACAGAATGGCTGGCACAGGATCACATGGAGCTTCAGGCAGGGCTGCAAAGTTTTGTAGCCCTGAGCTGTCTCACCGTGGGAAGCGATCCTTGATCCAGCCCGGATCTTTCCCGATGCTCCGAGCCCGCTGTATCGCAAGGCCCGCAGTGGTCTCTTCCTGCTGGAAGCAGGATTGGCTGCTGATCCCTCCAGTACTCTTGCTCCCAAATGTCCACAAAAAAATGCTTTGTGTCCACTTTCCCAGCAACTGAGCTGCCTTCACAATACCAAAGATAACTTTTAATTAAGGTGTCAAAACCTGACAATATTGATCACAGAGGTGGTTTCCTCCATGCTGAGCTGTCTCAGATTCCAAACTCCTTTTTCAACTATACCTTTCAACCACTTAATTAACAAGTGGTTCATCATCCGACTTGCCAAGAGAAAGACATCTCAATCTCCACGAAAGGAGTCAGAGACAGAAAAGAGCCAGCCAACTTTTCCTTATGTTTATGTTCAAATGTCTATATAGCTTCTTTTTTGATGATTTCGCCCAACAATGATCACTTTGATAACTGTGGAATTATTTGGCCATGAGAGTTACTATTCAAATATTTTTGCTTGCCTTTTTTCACCACAAAGAAGCTAAGCATTTTTTTTCTCTTTTTTATCTTCATCCAAAAATAAACAATCAATCAGCCCATGTAAGGCATATTCCAATTTTTTTTTTTGGATGGAGGACTAGATTTGTGATGGGGAAGTCATCTGCATTTTAAAGGAACTGGATACTGAAATTATATGCAGAAGAGCAGGATTTTAGCAATACAAAGCATTTCTTCTGACCTTATTCCCTTCACCCTTTCTTTTAGTTTGCTGAATAGCTGGGAACATTGGCTAGATTATAAAGCCTGGCACATGCTGCATGCATAGAAGGGGAGTGTTTGTTGCCAAAGCCCCCTTGGATGCAAAGAAGTACAGAATCAAATGGAAAACAAAGACCACAAAGTGAGCTAGACTGTTCCCTTCCGAAGACAAATTTATCTCCTAGGCTACATTCCACAGTGGTTTATCCATTGCATAATGACCACAAGAAGGGAGAAGGCACTTTGCAAAAGCTATGCTAAGACACACAGTCCTTTTACTTCCAAGCACAAGTGCAGGCTGGGCAAAGACTGGATTTAGAACAACCCCAAGGGGAAGGACTTGGGGGTGTTGTTGGATGAGAAGCTCAGCGTGACTCTGCAATGTGCCCTTGCAGCCCAAAAAGCCAATGGCATCTTTGGCTGCATCCAAAGCACTGTGGGCAGCAGAGAGGGAGGGGAGCTCTGCTCATGAGACCCCACCTGCAGTGCTGCATCCAGCTCTGGGGTCCCCAGCAGAGGAAGGACATGGCCCTGCTGTAGCAGGTCCAGAAAAGTCTACTAGGATCATCAGAGGGCTGGAGCCCCTCTCCTATGGAGACAGACAGAGAGTTGGGTTATTCAGCCTGGAGCAAAGAAGGCTCAAAGGTGATCTTAATTGTGGCCTTGAGTAGGAAAGGGACATTTTACCTGGGCACGTAGTAACAGGACCAGTGAGAATGGCTTTAAACTGACAGAGGGTAGATTTAGATTGGATGTAAGGAAAAAATTCCTTACTGTGAGGGTGGTGAATACCAGCACAAGTTGCCCAGAGAACCTGTGGATGTCTCATCTCTGGAAATGTTCAAGGCCAGGTTGGATGGGGCTTTGAGCAACCTGGTTTAGTGGAAGTTGTCTCTGCCCATAGCAGGGAGTGGGAATGGGATGATCTTTAAGGTCTCTTCCAACCCAAACCACTGTTTGATTCTCTATAGGAGTTGAAGAAAGAAAAGGCTTCAAGACATGGAAGGTAAAATTTTCCAACAAAGCGTCTTTGCAGCATGTTCTCTCTACAGACATGGCTCTTGCTGTCAGCCCCTCTTTCCTGCTTCATTACCTCCTCCCAGTTGCTCTCATTATATCTCATCTGTTTTCAAGTCTGAGGAAGCATTTCAACACTTGGCCAATGGGCATTGGACTGAGAAGGACATTGTGGAGAGGGCACAGAAGGCTGCAGTCAGTGCCACCTGAGCAGCAGAAAGCCACTGGTGCAGAGATGTCTTCTTCCCACCCATTACCTGGAGCACAGAGCATTCAACAGCTGTGTGGCACATCCAGCATGCAGATCCCCTACCCCAGTCCCCAGATGCCTTCAGTGCTTATTTTCATAGTGGCTCTAAAGGCTCTCAGTGGGAGAGGGACTTTCAGTGGCCCTAAAGGCTCTCAGAACTCTGAAGTATGTTATGTCATTCCCATTCTTGCCCAGTCTTTACTCCTATGACAAGGCAGAAAAGTCAGGGCAAAAAAATTTTGAGCCACCTCTCCAGCCTCAGGTATTTGCTTTCAAGCAATACTTGGGTTTTATAAACCCTTTCCAGATACCATAAATCTTCTTGGGATTAATTGACACATCAAATGGAGAACACAGATGTTTTCAGCAGGTGACAGTGCACTGAAAGCAGGCCAACAAAACCCAGCAGTTCTGCTGCAAGTGCCTTTGGCAAAGCCCCACAGTCCCACTTGCCTGTTCTCCCTGCACACCTCTAGAATGCAGCAGCTCCTGGGCAGATTAGAAGAGGTTACCTTTGCTGACAGACAGCTAAAAGCCTGCACAATAATGCTCTCACAGCTGTCCAGTCAGTCTGTATATGGCTAGATATATGAAATTCCAGAAGCACTAGAGTCCCATTTATAGAGGCAGCCTAAGAGCCAAGACTACATTACTGCACCAGAATATGCAACTAGAACAGAACCAGATGAACACCTGACTTTTTATTTACCTTTCATTCACTGAGCACTGCCAGAACTTAAGTTTTGTGGCTTGAGATGCATTAAATGTGCCATACTTATGCGTAAATTTGTATGTTGCTCAGGAATGCTTCTGATGAGTTTTTGAATTCACTGTCAAGACTGAAATGCTGAAATCTAACTTTTCCTTCACATTCAGTGGCCTAAAAGAAATCTACAGATAAAGATTGTCTATTATTTATTTTGATTCTTCAGTCAATACAAAAAAAAAAAAAAATAAAAGCCAACTCAAAATTGTGTGATGCCAAAGGCAAAAGCATAGAATATAAAAATAAATTATAAAAACTACACACACACATACCCCCCCCACATCCTCCCCACCAGCTAGCTGTTTTTCTATACCTCTAACTGGAGCTAATGTAATCTTTAAAATACCCGGCAAGGAAAAACAGTGTTGTGGTTTTGGTAGCTGTGTTTTTGCCTTTTAAAAAAACTTGGAACAACATGGAAATTACTGTCCCAAGGGAAGTGAGGTGTTTACAAAATGTCGCGTTCCCTTTGAACCACCTTAAATTCATTGTGTCCTTCATTTCATCCAATGCTCTCCATCACCACAGAATAGCAAGACTGTTACTCCATCCCCCTGAAATATTTAGAGAAATAAGAAAAGCAGTGTTTTGCTTTCCACAGAAGAGACTTATAAAGCCACGCCATCTGATACCAGGATCATTCTGGTTCATAAGGAATTTGCTCAACGAGCATCCCATCAGTTTTTTGGCACCTGGAATCATTTAATCAGTACTTATTTTCCCAAAGATACACAATCCAAATATGTAAGATTGCAACTGTGTAAACTGAAGAAATAGATACTTAGTTGTGTACTTGAGGTTACACTACCTGGAATAAAATTAGGTCTCAAGACCTAAACTGCTCTTCAAATACTTTATTTTAAAAAATACCTGAAGCCCTAAAGTTCACAATTCAGGAGCAGAGAAAATCTCTTTTCATGAAATGCATGTCATCTGATGCTGTCAAAAAATAATATTGAGCTAGAGAAACTACTTTGAACTCTTTCATGCTTATAGTTTCCAGGTTTCTAGGAAATGGGGTTGAAGCTGCAAGGATGATTTATGGCACGTGCAATGCTTCAGAAAGATTCAAAGTCCAGTCAGCCTGAAAGGCAGCGACAGCATCACATCTAGAAACTGGCTCAGAGAAAAGCAGATATTGTAGCTGTAACTCAAGCCTGTGGGAAGACAGTGCATTATTCCACCTCATGGAATGGGTTCAAGGCTAAATACAGAATTCTACCTGTGATTCAGTAAAAGCCCTTGGATTAACATAACACAAAGTAGCCTTCAAATGGCTGCTGTTAAATATCTGACCCTTCAACAACTTCATTTCTTCTTTCTCTCCCAGGCCTCATAGAGGTGTAGGAGGGTGGCAACACCAAATTCAGTGATATGATTTTACCTCCCTGAAGGCTACTTCATACAGACCTCATTATTTTCCTGCACAGCCACATCCCTCTCTAGGGACCACTGTTTCCACACCGGGCCCCAGGAAGGGCCTGCTGAGCAGCCCTCGAGGCTAAGGGGGTCCCTCAGCCTGTATGGTCAGTGTTGCATGGGCAAGGGAAGAAGGGGAAGCCTGCATACCACTGCTTCTGCATGGTCCCTTGCTCCTCCTCACCACTGAGGCAGCTGCAACAATAAAAGAGCAGTGGCAGCTAAACAGCATTTCCGCAATTTCCCTGTGCCAAGATTATTTTTTTTTTTCCCATCTTTAATGCTGCAATTCCAGGACTTGGCTCCATTATTCTATTTGTATTAATGCACAGGGGCAGATTTTACAACACATGACAAAGTAAGAATATTTTATATGGCTTACAAGCCAAGAAATAATGCAAATTTGGTTTATAGAAGTACTGTCAGCATATTGCACCTGCCTCTTTGCCAGCATGAGTTTACTCCTTCTCATATTTTATTATGTGTTTTTTAAAATTACTACAGGAGGCTGAAGTTCCACTGAAAGGTCATTACTGACTCTTAACAGACAGCTAGCAAGGCTTTTTGGGGGAGTCCAAATGAGATCACATGAAACCATACAACATTGGTTCTCCCTCACTTAATGTTCCACCACCAGCCCTCATCCTGGGAACCCAAATCCTTGGCTAAAGGTACATGGACCTGTTGCGGATGCTGCAAAGTCTCTCCCTCCCACTGGCATATGTGATTTGGAGAAAACTGATGGGTGTGTGGATGAAAGAACCCTTGAGCCGCAGCCCTTGACCTGATAAAAACATGAGCAAAGGCTTATCTCTCCAACACATTCATTAAAAAGATATGAGATGTAGGTGTTTTTTCAGCAAAAACATACCTTATCTGATCATATTATATACCTAAATGAGCACTGTCCAGAGGGCAGAGATACAATTACATAAATTATATCCATCCCCAAGGAGCTCTGCCTTTACTCCTTACCTACCTCTAACAGCCATCAGCCCATTCCACAGTGAAATTCCACTCTATGCACCCCCGGAGTTGTGCCAATAAGATGGGAGGGCACTGCCCTGAGTTAAAGCCAGTAAAATCTTGTAACTTGTCTAGAGACACACAGTGACCTTTTCTTTTGCCAGACTGTGCTTGGACCATAGGCTCATCAGAAAAAATTAACTGCAACTATGCACAAAATTAAAACAGAAGGTCTCAGCAAGCCATGACATTTTGCTGTGCTTGGAAGAGATGCTGCAATTCTTGTGCAGCTGGAAAGTGCTGAGATGGTTTTAATGGCATCTGCTGTCTCTTGATTGACAGAGCATAAACATTTCAGAAATACAGGCAACAGCATTGCAGCCACATAGCACCAGACAGCATTATTTACTGACAGTGACCGAGCTACTGCTATTAGTCACAAACTGCACATCCAACTCAGGGTTATTGTGATTTTGTTTGAGAAATGTCTTCTTCTAGATGAAGAAGTATTAGCAGCTTCACAAACACTGTCAGCTAATCAAAAAATATTAGAGAAGCTCTCCACAGCTTAGTGGTTTTTTGTCACTTGCTCTAGATGTTAGGAATATGTGGAAATGAATAAATGTATTAATACACAGCAGCCTGTCAGGAGCCCTTGGCATGCTGTGAGCCTGTGTACTGCATTTGCCAGTGAAATCTGCCTGATACTCTCAGCAGTCCCTGACAGCAACGCGTTCACATGGGAATCAACAAGAAGTCTGCTTTTAAATGGTAATATCTGGCATTATCACAGACTCACAGAATCAGCTGAGCTGGACGGGAAGCACAAAGATAATGAAGTCCAACTCCCAGCCCTGCACAGGACACCCAGTTATCACACCCCATGCCCAAGAGCACTCTCCAAGTGCTCCTTAGGCTTTGTCAGGCTGGTGCTGCGACCGCTTCCCTGGCGAGCCTGTTCAGTGCCCCACCACCCTTTGGGTGGAAAGCCTTTTCCTGATAGCCAACCTAAACCTGCCCTGACACCACTTCAGGCCATTCCATCAGGTCCTGTCACTGGTCACCAGGGTGAAGACATCTTCCCTTCATAAGGAGGCTGTGGACTGTGAATTTCTACCTAAACCATATGTGGTATTTCATTTACAGGCCTGACACAAATACAATATTTATTTACCCCATATTTATGTTCCACAATCTAAGCAACACCATGACTCTTCTTACAAAAAGCACTGCCTGTGCTCACTAATCTCATCCCTGCTAAGTTTTGCTAGCTGCTATCCAGGTGGATGGAACACGCCTTTCTGGAAAGACCCTCATTTTTGGACATAAACAAGACTGCAGGATTACAGGATGGTTGGGAAGGGGGCCAGGGTAGCAGCAGGAGGGGATGGAAGGGAGAAGAAGGAAAAGGGAGAAAAGCACTGGTGTAAAAAAAAAAAAAACAAACCAGGAAATAAGTGAAAAAATACGAAAATATTTTAAAAACAGGAGATAAGTGAAAAAAAATCTGCCAACTTCTTCCTCTTTTCCTTTCTTCTGAGGGCCTCTCATGCTTCTCCACTACCCCTTTTGACTGATTGCTTCCTGCCTTCTGCCATCTCTCTTTTCTAATTTACCCTGGACTTTTTCCTCTACTACCATACCCCAAAAACCAGTGCCAGTGCCAGAGCCTGCTCCCAGCAAGGCAGGAGCTGTGGGCAGTGGGTGATACCCCTGCCAGCTGGAAGCCTCTCAAAGAGAGCTGCAATGCAGTGCAGTGCTGCCTTCCCATTACACACTAGGGAAAACCAGGTGGATGCTCCTGTGGAAATATTGGATATCAAAAGGGAAGAGTTTGGCATCAAAACAAACAAAGCAACAACATGACAGTAAATTGTTTTGTATAAAAATGAACTAATCTCTCCCATACAAATTGGGATGCATGTCTAAATGGTAATCTTCTCTGTGCTTTGATCTCTGAAACAGAGCAGCTGGGTGGTAAGAATTTAGGAAGCATTTTTAAAGCAAAAAATGTGGTTCAAGAAAAAAAAAAGACAATATCCAATATACTTCTGTTGACCTTGATATCACAAATCAACAATATGCCACTGTAGACCAAGGAAGAAGGCAAATTCAATAAGAAACAATCCCCCAGAATGTGCAGTCTTTGCTCTCATCTGCTTCCTTCTGGCACTTGAGGCTTGTGACACTCTCTAGCACCAGTGCATGTCACAGCACTGCAGTTCTGCCTGGAGAGGAGTATTTTTTGGCATGAAGCACAGCTCACATCCTGCTCACAGTCATGCCTGTGTGAAACCAAGGTGCCAGATTTATTCCAGCAAGAGGATAAGGATACAAGAAAGTCATTTTTAAGATACAATTGATTTGAAAAATGCCAAGATCTCATCACAGAAATCAAAATATGTACACTAAATTATATATGGATACATACTTCACCTTCTGATGTGTTCCAAAACATATATCTCACTTTGCTGCAAGCTGTATCAATGCATAAAGAAAGTCAGAGGAACTTAAAAGTGTAACAGCCTGATTCATGAGTTTGATCAAAAGCTTATCAATTTTATGACAAATTACCAGTCAGTAAAATTTAATCCACAAAGTTTTATACTCTGTGATCCTTGAGTAATGCCTGATACACAAAACAAAATTTTTCAATAGCACTTTTTCAATTATTTAATACAATTTCTTGCAGGTTTTTTTGCATTACAATATTTTTCATTGCTTTTGATCTTTAGTGGCAACGTAATATATATATAAATATATCTTTACATGGACACCACCAAGAAATTTTCTTTGGACAGAGAGTAACTTTTTTGCTGTTATTCTGCTGGTTCCTATTAGATTCATATGCACATACATATTTAGTATTTTGTATCATTGCATCTTTTTAATGTTAATTTTTCAGCAAGAACAAATCACAATTAGGCTAACTTTGCCTTTTACTATTCCTACAAGAACTATGGGAAGGATTATCTTTAATTGTGTGTGAAGCATCACATACCCTTACAGCAGTCAGCAAGTAACAAGCCAAATTTTGAGGTTTCTCCAAAGCTCAAAATATTTTCTTTAAGTCCCACATCACTATATTGATGCACAGCAGTCCTGAGAGACACATCTTTACAACATATAGGTTGATCCTGCTCTTTTTTGTTTCTCCATCTCAGAAAGAGGTTAGAGATCTGTGCCTTAGTATATTTAAGTGTACCTCAGTTACTTAATGCATTTTGCAACAGAAAATCTGTCAGACATGAAAAATCAAGTTTCAGCAGTGGCTAAAATCAACTGTCATTTTCTGGCATCTTACTCGGTTCTGAACTCAATTCCTAGTGAGTTTGATCTTCTTGACTAGAAGCTCAGTACAGGCTTCTGTATTTGACCCAATAACATTAAAAAAAATAAAACAGTCAAACCTCTCTTCAAGGAAAATATTGACATCACAGTGTCTTCGATTCTCCATTGCCTAGCATTTGATTTAGTCACTAGACAAATGAAAGACAATGAGTGTTCAGAAACACTATGGACTATAAGATCCACTTAACACCCTAAGGTCCTTGAGCTTCTCCAGCACTGCTTGAAACAGAGCAGCATTAGCTGGCTGCTTAAGAAACCCCTGGAGAGGAGGGGACGCACAGAGCTGCAGGACTCTGCCAAGCAATGAGCACTGCTCCAGCACACAGAACACACCAGGAAAGCTGCCACCACCTGCAGATGAGCTTTAGAAAAATGAGCTGAAATAGTTCCAGTACGGATGCCCACGTGCAATGCCCACCCTACATCTCTGATGGGCAACATATGGCAGAGAAGAGCACGTCCTCACATCTCCACTGCTCGACACTTCAGGCCTGGGCAGAGACCCAGCACAGCAGCTGAGCTGCTGCTCTCACTGCTCCATCCACTGAGGCAGCAACCCCCAGCACGGAGCTGCACTGGCAGTAGGGAGCAGCAACTTCTAAAGACCACCATGTTTGTTTCAGTGGCCACAAATCAAAGTCCCTGGGGAAGCCACCAGGGTGGCCTTAATCACAGCAGGATCCCCTCCAGGCACCAGAATTGCTCAGGGTCACAACAGCAGGAGAGGTGGCTAGATGGTACAAAAGACTCCTATCCTACTTATACCAGACACTTCATCCTGGGACTTATGACTTAAAACCTTTAGGACCTGATTGGGGTTGGCCATGGCTGGATCCTAGGAAAAATACAGGCACAATGGGAATCACTTATTTTAACAAACTAAAAATCTATTGTGCTTTTGGAAAGAAATTAATAAATATTATGCTTCCATGGAGTAAAAACAATATGTACCAATATATTTTCTGCGCCAACTTAGGAAATGGGTTCCCAACTCTAAAATCCCATAAATGTGTTAGTGAGCACAGTTTTACATGTGCACAATTCCTTCATTTATCTGATGTATTTGCAGGTGAAAACTTCACTAACTTGTGCAATAGTTCTTATATGTTTGTAATACATCTCTACCTGAAGAGAAGCAAATTATAAAAGCAAATTCTGTGTAAGATATGAGAGACTGCTGCAGGGGAAAAAACAATGAACAAATCAAACAACAATACCCACAAAACCAAAAAAACACTTATCTCACATTTAAAACTCTTTTCCCAACCTTTTGTCCCCAAAAATGCATAACATTAGTTGTGTAAAAACTAAACCAGTATATGAGGCATATTTTAAAGCCTCATATAAACAATGAAGTTTTTATGGCATCCTCAGAGCAAAGAATGTCCAAATATGGCTGAGAGTTAAGCACCCTGAGAATCAACTGCTCTTAATGAATTCACAGACGTTTGTCAGTCCACATTTACCAAGAATCAGAAGAGAAATAAAGAGAAGCAAACGTGATTCAACTCATTTTCCTGTACCATTCTCTAAAGACACTGTGTTATAAACATTCTCTGTATCTTGGATACTGGAGGCATCTGTTGAATCTTGGTCGCTGACTACAATTCCTACTGAAGAAAGGCTAGAAATGAAGGAGTGCATCTTTTTTGCGTAAATATCCCTAATGTTAAAATAGGGGAGGTCATTGTTTTTCTCTTTGCGATCATTGTTGCACTGGTCTCTGTCAATAGCTTTTTGCTTTTGGTAGTACTTAGAAAACTTATTGAAAATAATGGTGATTGGAAGTGCTACCACCAGTATCCCACAGATAATGCAGAGGGTGCCAAGCAGCTTTCCAGCAAGTGTGACCGGGTAAGTGTCCCCATAACCAACAGTGGTCATGCTGATGGTTGCCCACCACCAGCAAATAGGAATGCTCTGTAGTTCTGATGAGTCATCATCTTTCTCCACTGAATAGACAAGCACTGAAAAAATAGAAATCCCAACTGACAAAAACAAAAGCAGAAGTCCAACTTCTTGATAGCTGTGTCTCAAAGTGGCGCCCAAAGACCGCAGTCCTACGGAGTGCCTTGCCAGTTTCAGGATGCGAAATATCCTCATTAACCGCAGGATCTGAACCACTTTTCCCATGTTCTCAATATCTTCACTTTCTCCTGCCTTCGTGTCCACAGCCAATGTGGCATAAAATGGGATAATAGAGACGAAATCAATGATGTTCAGTGGTTTCTTCCAGAACTTCTTTTGACTTGGAGCAGTGAAGAGCCTGATCACTAGCTCAGCAGTAAACCAGATGATGCACGTAATCTCCACAGCTTCCAGCACAGGGTCTCCAATCTCCCTGTCATTGGCATCCAGCCTTTGAAACTCTGGCATGCTATGAATGCACATAGCCACAATTGATGCCAGAACAACACTCAGGGATGACACAGCAATTAACTTGGCAGACAAGCAGTATGCAGGATTTTCCATCCTGACCCAGATCTTCTTTCTTATTTCACCGAAACACAGATTATCAAACTTTTCTAGCTCTTTATCAAATATAGAGGACTCTTCATTGGAGGAGTCCATACTGTCATTGCTCTTCTGATCCCAGTCTTTATCAGGACCTTCTTCTTTTCGTTCTTGGTACCGATTGCTGCAGCAGGAATCAATAAACAGCTCGTTTATCCCCCAGTACTCTATTTCCTGGCAGAAGGAAAAGACACAAAGTTCTTCCATAACATGAAGTTTACCCGTATAGTAAAAATTCAGAACATATCGGAACAAGGAAGGATTCCTGTCAAAGTAATATTCCTTGTCTGCCACACTGTAATCATCACACAGTTCTAGAATAGCCTCTTCTGAATGGCATTTGAGAAGTTTTCCGAGTCTGGTATGGGGAAATCGGAGCAAGGTGCTTTGATCCACTGACTGCTTAAAGCCACCCACATTCAAATTGATAAGTTCTGCATCTTTGCCAGGTCTGCGGAAAAATTCACCATAAACCATTTTGGACAGATGAGTTCCACTGCTGTTGCCCAATGAGATTACATAGAACCTGAAAAGAACATAAGATATTGTTAGAGCACTTAATTCAGTTTTGCTCTGACACATTCTTTTCTCCATCTCTGGTTACTGTGAAATGCTGTAGCAAAACAAACAAAAAAAGAAATTAAATTATGAATACCCTTATTCAGCATTTCACAGGTGTAGTTTTAAATTAGTTTGGTTTACAGCTTTAGCAAATTCGAAAGCAGTAGGTTCTGGTTTAAGTCTCCTTTTTACCAGGGTGAAAGAAGACTGCTGAATTCATCTGCAAATCAGTCTCTGTTTTACTATCACACTGAAATTAATAGTCATGAAATCTATGTACTTCAAGATGCAAAAAATCTTTAAAGAAAAAACTTGTAAATCAATCAAAACATTTATGATAGAACTTTTGAGCAGGTTTCTCTCAATTACAGTTTCAGCTGAGTTGTATTAATTTATATGATGTTGCAATTTATAATCTACTAGTTCCAATGTTATTTTCTTAAATATGGACTGCAATTACTTTTGCTGCCATATCAATTCATTTATTTCTAGGCTAATCCACACAAGAGCGTTCTGTACTTGAAAACATATCAAAATTGTATTTGAAGCTTTTCAATTCCTGACTTCAGAATGCTGTAGTACATATTTGGGTATCTGCACTCCCTCAGATATTTTTCTATCTGCCTTCCTACTCACCTGAAGTGTCACAACCCTCTTAACAACCTTGGTCAGTTGCAGAAGCAATTCCTATTCTGCCACAGCATAGCTACAACCCCTACAGCAATGCTGAGAAGTTGGTGTTGAAGTGTCATCTCTGGAAACAGAGCTTTCAGAGATGGAACTTCCACAGTAATTTTTTCCTCAACAACAACTAAGGTGAACACCTTGCAGACGGACAGAAGGACATTTAAATGTTTCCATATTTTACTATAAATTCAGCTGAAACTGAATTTAAAAGGCAGTTACAGTTACTAGGCAGTAAATTAACTTTTACGGAACTACTTTTTTGCTCTCCTTCCAAGGAGAAGCCAAAACTGGCAGTTCTTACACTTGCCATCAGATTATATGTAACTTCAGATCATGAGGAGAGCAAATGTTTTTGATCTCTGACACTTAAACACTAATTGATGTACACTAAGCTAATTTATTTCAATTTAGTGAGAAAATCAATTAATTTTAAATGTGACAAGATTGTATAAAAATCCTCCTGCCGTAAGAGATGACACCATATGGTGTCATGCTCAGCATGTAGAGCTGGGGAAAGAAGAGGGAAAGAGGGGTGACACTCAGAGTGATGGTGCTTGTCTCCCCAAGTCACCATGGAATGGGATGGAGCCCTGCCTTCCTGGGGATGGCTGAACACCTGCCTGCCCATGGGAAGGTCAATGAATTCCTTGTTTTGCTTCACTTTTGCTTTACCTATTAAATGCTTTTTATCTCAGCTCACAAGTTTTCTCATTTTACCTCTCTGGTTCCCTGCCCTATCCCACAGGGTGTGGGTGAGCATGGGGTTGAGCTGCCAGCTGAGATTAAATCATGACAACATAGAAATGATTTTGCACCTTTATATTTAGTTTGAAGGCAGGTATTTGCTATCTAATAGAGTGGTTTTAAGACACATTTGCTCCAGGTATTTCCCAAGGCTTCAGTTTTTAGGAATCATTAAGACGTCGAGTAAAACCATTGATCTCTCCTCACAGAAGAAGGGCAGCAAGACTCATCTGATAAACATCACCACACTTCACTCACCATCTAGAGCCAAGCTCTGTTTTATAGCACTATAAATTAAAAAAGCCATAAATCTGGACTAGGGTGACTGGAAGTCAAAGTATATTCAGACCCAAAAAACCTCTAACTATTGATTCATTTTAGTCAATAAAATCTCCACTTCTAGCAATTCATTAACACGAGAACACTGGCAGTGTAAGTGAGCACGATAAAAACCAGGCAAGATCTCAGATCACAGAGGCATAGACCAATAGAATGGTTAGGGTCAGAAGGGACCTTAAAGGTCATCTCATTCCCACCCTCTCTGACAGGGCCAGGGACACCTTCCACTAGACCATGTTGCCCAGAGGCCCATCCAACCCAGCCTTTAACAGCTCTGGATGAAGTGGGATGAGACATCCACAGCTTCTCTGGGCAACCTGTGCCCATGTCTCACCAACCTCACAGTAAAGAACTCCTTCCTAATATCCAGTCTAAATCTACGCTCCCTCAGCTTAAAGCCATTACCCTCCTGTCTGGGGGCACTTTTAACCATGACAAATAATGACAAATACAAAGCTAGTTTTACTCAGAAATAACTAAAGTAAGAACTTAGTGCTCAGCAGATTCTTAGTACACTAGACTGACCTACTGTTGAGACAGCAATATAAAACCGTATCGATTATGCAGATGATGTTCATAATGGTGCCTCCAAGAAATTGCTCTGTATAATAAATTCAGTGAGCAATAATTTACTGCTTTATTTTGAGGGTACTGTAGTTATAATTTGTGCAAGATTCAGACAGAAAGTGGATCTTGCTTAGAAAGACCATGGTCCAGACAATACATCTGCTTAATGTATTACTACTATTAAGTGATTTTTAGACTACAGAAGGAACGTACAGGAAAGATTCATGATAACTATGTCAAGAGGAGCTTCATCATCTGAAGAATGTCTTGTTTGACTTGCAGAGACTGTGATTCCTGAGCCATAGACCAAGACATTCTTTGCTAGTTACCATCAGAACAATTTGTGTCATTTTAACAAGAGACTCAAGCCACAGGGCAACGACCACAGATGACAACTTCTGTCTCAGCACAACATACTCTCCACTCAAGGAAACCCTTTACTCACTCAGGAAACTTTTTTTCCTCAAGGGTAAGGTGCTCAGCTGTAAATTATGTTCTCCTGGAGTGCCAAGGCCTGTGTCATGAACACCCTAAGAACACAAAACTACCACAGACTTTGCAAATCTCAACTTGAAGCGCCACATTAACATCTTTGATCTTCTTCAAATATAGATAACATAATAAACTGGTAACCATTCCAAATCACACAATTCTTGCCCTGGAGAGAGTATAAGGGAGCAAATAAACACATACCAGATGTTAGTTACTTGTTTGCTTTAATTGCTTCAGCTGTTTCAATGAGCTACTGGGTAAGAATTCATATAGAATAGAAAATGAAACATACGCAGAAGAAAGATGCTTACTGGAAGAATTAACATTATTTTCCAAGATAACGAAAAAGCCCCAACAAATAGAAGTTCCAAATGTTAACCTTCAGGGCTAAATAAAAGCCAGTCATAAGGAAAGCTGTGTGAAAAGGATACAAACTTTAGAATAAAAAACAGAATGACAGCATTCATAACTCTTCTCAGTCCAGTCTGGAGATGGGCTCTAGCCAGTGCTTCTGCAGTCACACATTGTTGGTGAGGCCACAGGCCCATTGTCTGGCTTGGAAGGGAAGTTGCAAATTTCTGGGCTTTTAGCACGCTGTGAAATCCCTAAAGCACTCAAAAGTGGAGTCACGGAGACAGTTTGCAGATACAGCCCCTTTGAGACAGCTATGCCACAGATGTTTAACACATCCCAAAGTGCTGTGGTTTCCAACCTCTTCTGGAGCAAACCACTGAGATTTTTAGTGACCATGTGGATCCCCATACCACACATTTATTTGTCAGCAAAGTTCCTCTTTCTCAGTTATGTTTTGCATAGTATCTACACAAAGTCCCCATTCTCTGTGAGGCCCTACACCACAAGCTTCAGAACGTCTTTTGTGACGTGTTGAATCTTTGAGCGTGGTACCACCTTGGCTACTGGTAACTCCAAATTGGGGCAGTTTCACCTCTTGTTAGCATTAATCTGTGATTATCCAGCCGCAATAGAAAGAAAGTTGAACTGGTTTGCAACTGTTGTGCTCTGCTACTTAAAATACTCAAAGAGAGCACATGCCCACAGATTTTCTACCAGTTTCCTTCATGGCTACGTTGTCTTAGCACCTCCTGCTTCCTGCACAGTTACACTCTATAAACCTCTCAAGATTAAGTTCACATTTTATCATGGTTTCCTCTAAGTTGAAGGAACCTAAATAAAAGGGCCTAGTCCTGCTCACAGTGAAGTCACAAGGGATATAACACTGATGTGAACATGAAAGGGCACGCAAATCCCAGTAACTCTACAGAGTATTTCCAGAGCTCAAAGCCATTTTTTCCCAAGGAATCTGATGATCTTGGTAGATTTCCATTTTAGGGTTCCAAACTCAAGAAATTCAGCTGTGAGCTGACTCCCTCTAAAGAATCTTACTTTGGCATTCAGCCATACCCAGGAACCAGATTTTGTCTCCTAATGATGCAGACAAACACCTGGGCTCTTACTTCTGCTAATTTCCCAACAGTTAAGAGCTTCTACAAATCATCCAAACTACACACGTGCAGGTTTTGACACCTAAGTACTTCTAAAATGCTGTGGATAACAAACCATAACAACCTTCAGCTCAGGATCATTTCACTGATTTTTTAAGTGTTTGAATTTCTCCACTTATCATAGGGCAAATACTTGTCTAATGCACCATCTAGAAGTACTGTCTACATTTTCTGACTCACTGAACAGAGAAAAACATTTAAATGCATATATAATTTACTTGATCAATCACAATTAGGGATTTGGACTGAAATCCAGTTAGCATGACTTAAGTTGTTGTCTGTCAGCTGGGCAATAATAACTGCTTTAGCACACTTAATTAAGACTGGAAAAAATGTAAGGTAATATTGGCACAGCCTCTTTCATTGTGATATAAGCTGCAACATTCAACTCATTGTAGTACTTGACACAGTTAAGTTAATTGTAAAGTCATTCACAGACCAAGGAGGCAGAGGTTAACTTTAAAAAGTCATCTAGCAAGACCATCTAAAGAAACCACTCTGTGGTTACGGACACTCTGTGAGGCAAAGAGGATAAATTAATCAGCTAAATTATTTTCTCAGCTGTAATTTATTTTTTGTATTCCACTGGCAGTATCATCTTTTATCCAGAATATTGCATTAAAATGACATGAAAAAAATAGAATTATGCAACTACATTTCTTTTAAAATGGATGCAGTACAACCTCCTAGAAGACCTCAGGTAAATAAAGTTTGAGTTGAATTTTGTTCTGATGCTACTCCCATGTAAGCCTACTTGGCTATGTTCACCCCAGTACAATTCTGCTGTCACCAGGCTGTTTCAGAAACTGAGCTTGTGCCAAATGTTTGTGTAACTTTGCAATACAATGAAGATCAGAAAGAGATGATCATCATTTGGAAACAATATCTTCTAGAAGCACTGCTGACATTCAAACGTAAAACTATTTAAATATTCATACCTGTCAAAAAAAAAGTCTTTAAATATAGGGGGTTAAAAAAATCACCTCCTCCAAAAGACTGATAAGGAAGAAATGAAACTGTTACAATTGAGAGTAAAAGAACACAAGCAAGAAAAGAAGAACAAGCACCTCCTGCCCATGGTTCACACCACTCAGCTGAGGCACAGTTTTTTTGGGGGTGAATCACCAAAGGTGGGTTCCACCTCTGCCATGACTGGATAAGCGGCCTATAGGAGTAGTGCCATAAGGTGTATGGCTTCCATGGGACTAATACAACATAAAATGAATCCTCTCAAAGTGAAATTCTGCTATTTCCACTTTGAGGATGCTGGTGAGGACAGAGGATATGCCAACGGTGGGGTATGAGAACAGGGCAAGAGAAAACATACCAGCTATAGCCTGCACATGACAGAAGCTTCTTTGGGAATGCAATATGTGATCTGAACTGCTTTCTCTTATACATAAAGAACAAGTAGCAACACCTACTACCACGCAGTTATCAGAATGTCACCTTGTAAAATGATTAAAGTGAAAAAAAAACAGAAAAAAAATTAAAGTTATTCTCTTTCTGACTTGAAAAGCCCCTGGAGATAACACACATTATGAGAGTTAACAAGGCTTGCACCTTGCAACATTCCCAAAGGCTTTGCAATTTATATTCTGTTCATATAAATTAAAAGATCATTATCCACAACTAAGTGGAAATGACAGATTGAAATGTGCTTGCTTGAAAACCAGCCTGTAAATCCCCACCACAGTTAGAATGCTGCAGCTACCATACTGTTCCACAGACAGCTCAGACAGACAGCTGGCCACACTAAGCACTTCCTTGTGTTCCATCGTCCCAACGGCTGAAGTCCACAGAAATATTGGAGAAGATACCAAAGGCATTGCTACAAGCAGGTCAGCGTTGCTGTGGTTGATGGTAAAGTGTTTCTCTTCATGTTTTTTTGGCAATAATCTTGTTTGACGGGTTCTGTTAGTGGCACCCATCAAGAGCACAGCTTCAAAACACAAAGTACTATATGAAGTGGACATTGTAACTTGTAGGTCTAGGTACCTCTGTAACGAGCACAATTTCTGTGGATCCCTTCCCCAAATTATTTTTGTACCCCATTTTCCACTGACTTCCCCATTGTTTCCATTCAAGTACTTCTCCAGTGATCACAATGAATATAAAATCCTATTGTTACACTTACTGTGGTAATTTGTACCACTAGTTGTCAAAAATATCTGATACATGATCCCAACATCAGACACTTCCATATAGAAAAAAAAGATGCAGAATAAAAATATATCAATATACTTCTTAAAAATAATTCTGCATTCTCCCTTCATTACTGACTAGTCTAGAATCTAAGAAGATCCTTGGTGAAAATGTAATTCACTTATAGATGTCGTTTCGTTTTGAAAGGTTACCTTCCTAAGCAAGGAAAATAATGCAGATACCCAGACACAGAGAGCAGAGTCCCTGAAGTCACACAGCAGATCAGCTGCCCACAGACAAGCCCACATCCCTCTCACACCATTACCTCCTTCAGAGTCTCCTCAAAAGCTATCACACCCTTCCAGGTACTGGCACCCGGAGACACGTGGGCCCGGAGCCAGCAGTCAAATGCATTCTGACAGTTCAGCCCTACAGCAGCTAATAAAAAACAACAATAACAACAAAAATATTTATCGCAGATAGGAAATCTAAACACCATTCTTGTATTTACAGTGCAGTTTCAATGTCCATGGCTGTATCGAGGGGCTGTGATGGCAGAGGTGAGAAACTGCCCCATCTATCCCACCATAACTTCTCCAGGCCTAACATAAATGGATGAACAATTAGACATGGTATAATTTCTCTAATACACAGGTCCATGAACCACTGAAGACTTTCCTGAGTTTTTAAGGAGAGTGTTAATGGTTCACAAGCCTCTGCACAGTGGCAAATTATACCCACATAGAGCCATAACTCTTCCATGTTTAGGAAAGGAATGCTAACCTCAGTACAATTCAGAATATTCTTATCTATCATGGAAGGGGTACAGAGTGTTAAAATTAAGATTTAACTCATTGCCAAGAAGACCGATCTGATACTCAAAATCTTCTATCTGTTTGTCCATCCTACATTTTCTGACTGCAAAGTAAAACTAGTTATCCTCATTTCTCACTTCGAGTCTGAGGAACTGTCCTCCTATTCCTAGTACAGATGGCAGAGCTGTTGATCATTTCTGCTCCCACATTATCTCTCCCCACTTCTAATTTCTTTACTTTTTTTTAAATTAATTTTTTTAATTTTTGGAAGCAAGGCAGTATTTTTAAAGGACACAAAATCCAACCACAACAGTCAGTTTCACTGGGTGAAAAAGTTATGAACAATCTAAAATCTGTGCACTACAAAGTAGGACTTTTCCTCCTTAAACTGGGAAGAGACATGAACATAAACACCAGGATTATATTGTAACAGCAGAAAAAAATGTAAGGAGACCTGAAATCCATCCTGTCTGTGCTACCAGCAGCACCTTCACTTGCAGCAGCCACAGGAGCAGGAGAGCTAAAAGGGCAATTCAGCTGCAGAGCACTCACCTGGCTACAGATAACTTTTGAATCCATTATAGCTTTATTCTGCAAAGTCTTGGCTTTGGGATAAGCTGCTTGAACAAAAAAATTCTCTCTCCACAATACTGTTCTGGGTGTACCTCAGCCCATTTGTTGGAGGTTTTTTTATTTATTTAGAAATAACATGCTTACATTAGTAATATACCACTGAATACAGAAAACAATCTTAGAATGGACCTTGAAGAGTAACATAATTCAGCTTCTCCCCCTCCTCAAGGCAGGATCAGCTACTTCTAAACAAATTTTGGCAGATGTTTATTTAATGTCCCATGATAAAGCCTCTCCAAAGAGGTTGTGGAATCTGGTCCAGTGCTTGAATGCCCTTGTTCTCTCAAAATTATTTTCCTAACATCTACTTAAACACACTGTGCTGCAGTCCAGGCCCATGGATGTGTACATGTGCAGCAGATTTGGAATGGGATGGAGTCACTGAGGATGGACAGCAGAAACAGACTATCTACACATTCTCCACAAGTCAGTTCCTTCCTTTACTATATATTTAATTTTACTTGTCAGTCTGAGTAGATAAAGTTACATTGCATTTATTTTTTTATATTTTGAAAAATTCTATTAATTTCAGAGATAAACAAAGGTTTTCTTTACCACAGTGAAGTTTTCCAAGATATTTAGTCTCTTAGGCAACAAGAACACAAGCAATTGTTATTGTGAATATTTTGAGTGAAACCTTCAACTGAAAATCTGTAAAAATACTTGTGTTTGCAGCATGTTAATCTCACTAAAGAAGTCAGTACTGTTCAATATCAATTCTCTTGACCCCAGACTACTCTGAAGCAGAGCTCCAAATCTCACTTACATGTAAGTTCTGCAGTCTGCCATGATCCAGCATTCACTTTCAAAGCACAGAAGTAACTTTTACAATGTGCTAGTACACGTGACTTGAGGCCACAGGCTAAGGAAGGATACGGGGAGGCAGCTGGAGAAAACATCTGCAGGAGATGCACGGTTCAGAGCCACGCTGCAAACCTTACCCACACTGAGGCCTCCAGAAGCCTCCATTCCTTGGAGCACTCAGATTTTGGAACATGCTCACTGCTCCTACGCTGGACATTGTTTGGTCACAACACTCCTCTTGACTTCCCAGGCAGCATAACAAACTAATTTGTGGTGAAAAGATCCTTTGGAAGTCATCTTGTCCCACCCAGTGTCAAAGCTGGTTCAGTTAAAGAAGGCCGTTCACGGCCAACTGATTTTTTTAACATCTCCAAAATTTCCCAAACTCTCTGGTAACCTGGTCCAGTCGGACCCCTCTTATGGGGAAAATATTTCTCCTAAAGCCTAGTTAGACACTCTTTTGTTCCAGTCTGGGTTCAGTGACTCCTTTTGTGGACCTGCTGGCTACAGCCTTGCTGACAGAGCCCAGGATGCAGCTGGCCTTCACTGTGAGGGTACAGTGCTCACTTGTGTTCTACATGCTGCCTACCACGATGCCCATGTCCATGTCCTTCTCTACAGAGCTGCCTTCCATTCAGACAGCCCCCCAGAATGTTGCATGGGCCTACTTCATCCCAGATGGATTTTCTCCAGGATGCTGACAGCCCTTTTAACAGCATCCCATCAGTCAAGCAGTGTGTTATTAGTCATCTCAGTCCTTAAAAAATGAAGGTGTTTTCCCTGTTTATTTCAACCTGGCTGTGCCCACAAAGCATTCAGCAGAAAGAACATTTGCCAGAAAACATGTGAAGTGAGTATGTGACAGGCTAAGATATAGAATTGGATCACTGCACCACTAGTCAACTGAATATTCATGGCAGCTGAGGCATTGTCATTGCACACGAAAAAGAACAGCCAGCAAGTAACTTTTTCACAAAATAAGTATCAGTCCCAACCAGTGCAATTCATTTCAGCACCTGTCAGTATTATTACCCATTGTTTTTTCAGGAAGTGTTAAGTAGACACCATCACCTGGATTTACACATGCAAAATAATATCACACACTGGCACAATTTGTAAGGTACTGGAGGTGCTAAGTGTGTGGGCTGGATTCTGGCTAGTACATGTGTTTGCACAGCCCATAACAATACAGCCATTTCATCAACTCAACGTCAGACCTTATAAAATTACCATGGTGACATTTTTGCTACTGTCTTCCAATGACAGGAAGTTTGGAACAGATGTAAAGCCCAACCAGATTAGAAGAAATTTCAGAAGTCAGAATCCAGCCCTTTCGCTCCTTACTTCTCCCACCTTTTTTTTACAAATACATTTTTCTAATGTTTAAGATGACACACACAAATGTCCAGAGAGGAAAAAATGAAGGTGTGTGGCTGCATAAATCCTAATGCCACAAAATTAGCAGATGTTTTGTGGAAGACTTTAACAGGACAAAGGATTTCTTAGCCTTTTGCCTGGGCTAAACTTCAGCTAGATAGATTCATAAACTCCCACAACAGGCCCCAGGATTTTGAAGGCATCACACACCAAGAGGTCCAGAGGAAGATCTGAAGTCCTAACTCTATGTCTTCAAAGAAAGAATTAGATTTAATTAAGCATATGCAGTGCATTGGAATAAACTAAGAGCAAAACAGATTTGGGAGTTGTTGGTAGTTTCCCTTTATAAGCTGCTGCTTGAAGCAAAATACCACTGAACATCACTGTAAGCAAAAAACTTGTTTGGCCTTAAGGGCAGTGCTAATCTCCAACTCTCTAGAAGAAAAAGAAGATACTCGAAATTATTATTTTTTTTTCTTTCTGTCTACTTTTGAGGTAAGTACTCCAGTATCTGCTCAGTAAAACTCTGGAGAGAAAAATGACAACTTCTGCCTCTCAATAAATTTGTGAGGCAGTTTTCCCACAGTCCTCAGACTTTGTATCTGAATATATAAACCCTTGATATCATCTGAAATCAGTAATACTTATCTAAGAGAACATGTCTGATTGCCTAAGACCCAAGTCTCAGGGCCAGAAGCTTTTAGAGGTGCCAGCTGAGATTGAGTCCAAATTTTTGAGAGACTTGGTCCAAAGCTTTCAGATTAAGTTGAATACACACAAGCAAAAGGAGTCTTTTTAAGTCATGTTGGACTTCTTACAAGCTAATGAATAACACTGTGCTTGAGTATTGCCTCAAACCAGGGCTTTTGCTCAGCTCCAAGTCTAAGTGATAGCTTAAAAAGGCTGAAACACATCCCCTGCCTCTAGCAGTTACAGAAGACCTCAGAAAAGATTGGCTTCATGGTCAGGAAATGGATGGAGCATCCCAGAGAGCCAGGAACAAGCATTTTGCCTAGCAGCAAGTGCTTGCAGATTAAGCTTTTCTCACTTTCAAGATTCACAGGTTTCAATGTGAATCCACAAATAACTCAAATAACTCTTATTTGAGCACCAAACATAGTATGAGCTAATTTTTCCTTTGTTTTGTTCTTTTCTGTCATCGTAACAAATTAATCAAAGTACGTGGGAAAAACTTCTCTCTGCCTGGCCTAACATACAGAAAACTGTAAAATAAAATCATGACTCCCTGAAATAACAGCTTACAATGAAAACATAAACACCATTACTGTTTCCAGACTAACAGCACTGAGCTAAAATATCACCAAGAACCCATTCTATCCCCCTTGTCCAGCTCAAGCTTTTACCAATTTCATGGGTGAATTAAAAGAGCAGTATTGATCTATGCTGGCTGCCCTTTTCAGAGCAAACATTGCACTGGACAGGAAGACACACAGATCTTCTTAGCTTAACAAGAATATACAAGGCAGCATCATTTTCAGCAGCTTATTCAAGGGAAAAGGTGTCTGCCCCTAAAATGTCATGCTGGAAGCATCATTCAATGCTTGTCACTAGCTACAGTGGAGTCCTCATGGAGGACTGATTTACATTACTGCAGTAATGAGTGAGCTGTTTTTAAAATGAAAACCTAACTTATGGCTCTATTTGCTCTTCTCTTAACAGGCAATAAATGGAGTTCATAAAATTACAAAGCAGCTTTGGAATTGTAACCTAATTAAATCAGCAGTATCTGATTGAAATAACTGACTATATATATATATNTAAAAAGGAGTCTTATTTGGCATATACCCAGCCTTCCACTACCCCTGTTTTAAACATACTGATTGACAACAATTGTCCACAAAATTAACATTGTAAATTTATAATTGCATCTCACGAACTATGAAGCTGATTCTTCTCTCACTGAAGCCAGGAGTGAGAACCCCCTTGCTCCCTGTAACACACATCACCATGGTCCCAAAAAGGTTTTAGAGCCGAAGCCCCTACAGTAGTTAACACCACTGGAAGCAGCAACAGCTCTTGTCTGCTGAAGGAGAGGAGGTAGACGAGTAGCAAGGAGCATGGCAGAGCAATCAGAAGTGCTTCCAATTTTTCTGAAACTACCCAGGCTGTGTTGTAACTCCTCCATGCAAACCAAAGCTTTCATATATTTTTCCTGAGTTGATTATCTGCCTCACACAGGTAACCTGCCTGTACTTACATAAATATCAACAGTCAATTTGTTAGGCTCGAAGAACAAAAAACAGAGGATTATGAAACTCTGTATGGGGCACAAAATTACCAATACTAAGTTTTACAAGATTGATGTACAAGATAGTTTTTGTCCATAAATCTCATTGCACTTTATTAAGTGCTGTGAGGCAGATGCCTTGAGCTCCATGCTTTGGAAGCTGAACCTGAGACTAGAGATGTGACCTTTTCAATGTCACGTAGCAGGTCAACATCTTCTACTTGAACATTCCCAAGTTCATGGAGTCTCTGCCATTGCTTTGAGGAGAAGACAAGCAATCCTCTGCACAAGTTGAACTCTGAGCCTGTCATTAGAGTAGCACTGGGCTAGAATGATTAAACATGTGGAAGAATCAACCAGTTTTTAAGATATCAGTTGGCATCTAAACAGCTTGTCCAAGCTGATGAACAAAGGACAAAATGTAAAAAAGGAGGAAGCAAAATTCTGCCTGAGATTATAAATAACCAGCCACACTCCATGTTGTCCATGTGACCTTTGCTGGTTTTTACTGGCAGGAGGGTAAGACCAAAAAATTTCAAAAAAGGGAAAAAAGAAAAGTTAATTTCTTAGCCTTTACCCTGTTCAGAGCATACACAGCTCCAGCTGCATAGGTGCACCTCCAGAGCACTCAGCACAACACCTCGCAGGGCAAGAAGGGACAACTGCATCACTTGCTGCTGCTGGCAGAGGTGAGGATGGTGCCAGGCTGCCCATCTGCCACCGTCGGCCCATGATTCTGGATTCACAGTCCAGCAGCTCTCCCTGTCCAAGATCAACTTTTAAGACATAAACCTACCTGGAGGAGATGGCAACAGACATGGAGCGAGCCAAAGTCAGGCTGATGTCTGCAGCCAGGGCACGTGGCTGCTCTGAGCAAAGGGGAGTCTGAAGGGCTGAGCCACAGTGGCCTCTCCTGGAGCCCCCTCCCAGAAATTCCTCAGCAGCTATGAGAGCTGGTACACCAAGACCCCTCACCTCAGTCCCCACTCACCTGTCAGGGATGGGAAGGGAAGGCAAAATGGGTAAGAAGATGTAAAGGGCAAGATGATGAGCTGGAAAGCTTGTGGATAAAAGAAAGGAGAACAGAAATTCATGCTATGACTAGGGACATCAGGAATACCCAGCAGACAGAACCAGTGACAGAAACAATTTAGAGAGGGTGAAATGAGTGAACCCTTCTACACCTTTATATCAACATTACCAACACACAGAGACCACCGTGTTTACTCCAGACTTACCTGAGCTCCTTGCTGAAGAGTACATGAAAATTGAGGTCTCAGGCTTTCCCTGTAACAGAGCAAATGGTCCCAAATGTGCAGCAAACTAAGCAGAACAAGAACAGTGACCACAAAGGGACCTTCTAATACAAATCATAAAGCTCATCTTCTCAGAAGACAGATGTCTCTTGAAAATTACTGTGGAATGAGCTCCCTCAGAAACTAAGGACCAACACAGTCAATACCATCTCCCTCTGCAGGAGAGATAAATATTCTAGAAGTCATCTTCTCTAAAACAGAATGAAAAACAAAAGAAAACCATTACAAGCAACTGTCACATACAGAATGCCCTTGCAAGAAAAATGAGCCAGTTATCCACAAATGACAGATGACAGCAGTTTAACACTCTGCTGTTAGGGTGTCAGGTACATTATGAATGAGACAAGATGAGCAGAACACATTCACATAAAATGGAAAGTATAGTATTAAGGAAAGAAGCATCAGTAAAATATGGGAAAATGAAAAGGACCAGAAGGAAATGAGGTATAAAAAAGAAAAAATGGAAAAAAATGGAGCAACATACTAAGGTAGTACCTCAAAGCCGATGATCCTCTGGCATTAACTGGTGCAGAGCCATTGTCTGGAACAGGTCAAGGACAGTTTCTATCAGCTGAGGACTTCATCCTCCACACAGAACCAGGCAATGGCAATGACAGCATCCTGCCTGGCTTACTTGGGGTGCCTTCCCCCTCAAAGTAAAGACACAACACAGGAAGAAATAAGATGATGCCATAAATTAAAAGGCAAGGCTTAACAAAAATAAAAAATAGATGAAGAACAAGAAATAAAAAACAAAGGGATGGGGTAAAGTCAAGGCAAAAAGAAAATATCCACAGATTAGTAGAATACATTTTATTTATTCATGATCTCTGTTTTATTATGTGTCCTTGGAAGATGTCCCACAACTGAAAATTTGCAAGGCAGATAATGATGCAAGTTTAGAGACTTGAGCCTTGTTTCTAGTCATTAGCCTTGGGCAGATCTCTTTAATATATGTGCCCCAATAGGAAGTAAACAAGTTCCTTAAATCAAGAGTCTTTGGACAGGAGACATGCTGCAAAAAATGGGCTTAGACAGGGACTCCAGAAGGTAAGACCAAAAGCATGGTCTCAACCTGTTTTCAAGTAACCAAGCTGAAGGTCAGGCTGCTAGTACAGATACTGCCTGACAGGACACGGTCTGCCTCTGACCGACTCACACCAGACCCTGCCTTTCACACACCCTCCTTGTTAAGCAGCACTTATTTGACCCGAGAGCATGTGGGCTCAGCCTGCCCAGTTGGCAGGGACAGGGATGCCAACAGCAGGGATGGGAGCCGTGGCAGCGTTCTCTGGCATGATCCCAACACCGAAGCAGGACATGTGTCCAACACCAGCCTGGCTGGGGGCTCAGCCAGAACAAAAAGCACACCTCTGGCAGATGCACCAGTGCTGAGTGCAGAAAGCTCGGCTGCCTCCACTCTCCATGCAGGTTCAAGGTGCCTCTGCAGCTCAGCTCAGTCACTGAAGAACCTTGTGTTGCATTGAGTCTGAATGGTCTTGGCACTGAGTGTTAGTAGTTGATTTTATCCTGCCTGTGGCTGTAATTGCACAACTAAGGTGATACTGGTGGCTAAACACTGATTTAGCATCTTTTCAGGTTTAAGGTGGTTTTATTCTTCTTGCCCTGGGAAAGTTGCTAAGTCCTAGAGAGGGTGAGCAAAGAACTGCTTCTCCTTCAGGACCTCTCTGTTTCTACAAAGGACATTCTAGTAAAACATCTGACCTCACCTGTCCCAGGAACAATGCTAGGGGTCACACTGCAGTTTGAATCAGCTCATCTGAAAGATGATCATTGATTTTCTTTTGCCCACACTCACAAATAGGAAGTTGAAGGGCTGCTACAACTTCTGTGGGTTGCCTTAGTGCTGAGACAGGTAACAAGACACAGACATTTACAGACAAGGAAGAAGGTCTCTTAAAAAAGAGCTTTAATGTCCTCTGCTATGAATACATATAGATTTACTCTTTTTTTTTAATTGCAAGACCCACTTAAATCTGTCCAGACTATATGAAGCAGATCTGACACACAAGTAAAGAACTGTGATTTAGGAAATCTGATATTATTTCTGGAGCTTCCCCATATTTTAATTCCTGAAATTGAAAAACAAATCTAACGATACTGCACCTCTTTTTAAAGAGAACTGTTTTGAAATCTACAGCTAAGAAGCACCCTTGAAAAAGCTAGGTATGACTACTGACAGTTAAAGTTCTTTTATCATCATTTACCTACCTACCTATATTTAAATAATTTACACAATTTCAGAACATAAAATAATTTTTGTCTACCTACAGTGCTATCTCAGCAGAAATTTAGATTCAGGAGCTAAAAGTTTCTTCCTTATAAGCCAATTGTCTTTCATTTCCCCACATGACTACTGGTTTCAAGACTGCTGCAATGGGCAGTTTCCCCCCAGCAGCAGATATTAAATACATCTTGCAAAGTTGAAAAGCCACCTTTACTTCATGGCTTAGGGTATGAACTCAGATCAAATCCTACCAAAACTGTAGGTTATTTAACCCTAACTGATTAGAGGAGAGAAAGATCTCGGGAAATGCTGCAATTTTAACTGAGGAAAGTAAGAATGAGTGGTCCAGGATGTGTCTCTGAAAATGAGATCTGCCCCAGGTATCCCAAGTTCGGACTCACACATCCCCTGTGAAACTCCTGGATTTTCAGGAGTACAAAAGGTGTGTCTGCTCCCTCTGTCCCCTTAGGGCGTTAGCTTGAGTGCCTTATGCCATCTATTGGCCTAGACCAGCGACAGGCGCTCAGAGAAGAACTTTAATTCTGGGAAAGCGACTGTGTTAAAAGGAATCTGTCGGTAGATCTGTAAATTCTGCTAATGGAATCAATACACTGCCGCTGCTCAGATCTTGAGGTCTACCTAGCCCAGCAGACACACTGAGTTCAGCTCCCAGAATAACCAGCAGCTGTGCTTTGCATTAGGCAAATGAAAAATAGTACTGAGACACAGCGATCTCGCAGGCAAGAAAATCCAGAAAATAAGCAGAGAGAATTTTCACTGTCCTACACGTAAACATTTTAAAAGTAATTTATAAAAAGAGAAAGCTCCTTCAAAATCCACTTAGTTCTAAAATCTCGTTAACTATCCCCAACTTAGTAAAGTCTACTTTAAATCAGACACGCACAGTGAAGTAACTTCTTCCACATTTCCTTAGCCACAGAGGCTACTGTAGCCATTCAGGGCTGCTTAAATCTAGTTTGCTTTTTAACCTAAACGACTTTCTAAAAAACAAGGCAGAGCTCTGCAATGCGATAGGACTCAGAGGCATCGCTACTGATCCTCTCCCGCACAGGCCATTAGAAAGGACGCGTCCCCTCCGAGGGCCAGAGCGGTGCCCGCGCCCCCGCTGCGGAGCCGCCTCCCGGCACAGCGGCTGCACGTCCCGAGCCGGACGGTTCAGGGCAAGACTTCGGCGGGGCAGCGAACCCGCCGAGGCTCCCCCTGCCTCGTGGCATCCTGTGCACCCCTCTTCCTCCAGCCCGACTGTTTGCCCCGCAAAACGCAGGGAGAAGACACCGCACCTCCGGCACCGGGCCGGACTCCGCGCTGTCCCCTCCGAGCCGCGCAGCCGGGGCCGCCCCGCCGCGGGCCGGGGCAGCGCTGCCTACCTGGAGCTGCGGCCGCCGCCTGCAGCCC